>CM042181.1:1878230-2025730 GCA_023376005.1 Doryteuthis pealeii | reverse complement strand
AATAAATTATTGTAATGAAGCAAGTTTAGAGTTTTTCTTCATTTACTATATATATATATATATATATATATATATATATAGTAAATAAAGAAAAACTAATAACAGACATATATATATATATATATATATATATATGTCTGTTATTATCCACTCAGCGACTCACTTGCCTCATATGGCAGTACGCCTCAGTATCAATCACAAGGTTAATTTCGCAGGAGTTTCTCGGTGCTGTATCGTGGCTGAAACAGCATAGTGTTTAACTATCCTGCTGAGGTCCCGGTTTCGATTCCTCTCGGAGGGGAGTCGTTAGTATATATCGCTGATGAGACTTAATAAAGTTGAAACAGTCTGTACGATATTCTACACACCGAGTAATTCTTTGCGAGATTCACTTGTCATTATTATCTTCTATAATTATCGAATTTATGCGATATGCGCATTGTAGTTGCCTTCAAGCAAAATATAAAATATCAATGTATATATACTTTATTCGGCAATGCTTCTAAAATTAAACAAACATAAAAAAAATCTTATATATATATATATATATATATATCAGCCATCCACAGACACGTGTTTCGAAGTTTACTTCTCATCAGTGCGGCTCGACATTTTAACAGCTACCTCTAGCCGGGATCAAAACCCGACAGAAATTTCGTCTACCAAGTTCCTTACCCTTGCGGCTATCAGCGGGCCGTTAGTCTAGGGTGAATAATTAATTGCTACATACTTTACGGCGGTATGTTTTTTACAATCACCAGAGAACTATAATCTGTAAACAGGCGGATCATGGCTAATGCCAAACGGTGAAGTTACAATTAATGTCCCCCCACAGAGATCAACCATGGGTGTGGGAAGCGTATATAT
The DNA here is from genome assembly GCA_023376005.1 of Doryteuthis pealeii. Taxonomy (NCBI): domain Eukaryota; kingdom Metazoa; phylum Mollusca; class Cephalopoda; order Myopsida; family Loliginidae; genus Doryteuthis; species Doryteuthis pealeii. The sequence goes on along the minus strand of CM042181.1, from coordinate 2,024,863 downwards.
ATATATATATATAGTATTATGGTGTGTACAGAAATGACCTACTCCAGTTTCACCATAATGATCTTCAGGGTTAAATCCACTGAATTAATCAAGATTTTGATTACGGGTTAGCTCAGTTGGTAGAGCTGTCGGCTAGAAACCACAAGGTTCCTAGTTCGATACCGACGCCAATTAGTACATATATAATGAAAAGGGTTGGGGCTGGCCAAAAGGGTAAAAGGACTGGGGCAATTATATAGGTACTGGGGTTTGACGTGACCAGACGATTGATTGAATCGGAACACTCCATTATATATATATATATATATATATAGTTCGATACCGGTCCTCGCCAACTCAGCGTATGAGTAGCACAGGGATCTGTGCGGTAAAGTAAGGAGCTGATGGTAGGTGTGGCGCTCCACCTCAGATGCTAAAAAAACAATCTCCTTGGTCTAGCGCTATTGAAAAGGGGATAGACTCCCTCGCTGACTGGCTGATACCGACTTTAGGCCGCCCCGACGACTTTACTTATATATATATATATATATATGTGTGTGTGTGTGTGTGTGTGTTGAAAAACTAAATAAAGGAAAGAAAGTATAGAATGGATAAAATAGGATATTTTTATCAATTTTACTTACACGTGTTTCGGTCAGGAGTTTATGCATGTGTACATTATTCAAACTATTATTATACATGTACACATGAATAAACTCCTGACCGAAACACGCGTAAGTAAAATTGATTAAAATATCCTATTTTATCCATTCTATACTTTCTTTCATTTATTTATTTTTTCCATACAGTCAGATTCACTTCCAGTTTCATTTTACATATATATATATTCATATTTTTTTAAATTTTATAAGTGTACTAGCTGATATAACCGTCTACGTCTGGATTGCTGCTCGTTATATATGACAAGAGAAAAAATAATGATAGTGAGTTGATAGTGATAATAAATTAACATATTTATACAAATTAAACAAAAATATAACATTCATATTTTTTAAGAATATATCAATGTACTAGCTGATATACCCGTCTACGCCTGGATTGGCGGTGGCTGAGGGTCTTCATGTCCTGGGAATGACGTTAAACTCTATCTGATGGTGAGGTTCCAGTTTTGGAGAATGTGGAGCACCCCTTCCTCACCATTGCTCCCTGGTCCACTTTGACCTGGACTGGTAGTACCTGTTAGGGTCCCATATATGGGTTAAATAGAAAAATGTATTTATTAAAAAAATTTGTATCCATAAAGAATTAATTTATTTCAAAACTTTATTGGCATTAAATGACCCACTGAGGTTGATATGCCGTAAAACAAAACAAACTAAACCAACATGGATTCCCTTGACTCTCTCTCTCGCCATCTATCTCTATCAGTCATTACTCTTGACAAGTCCTCTCAATGGCATCAAGTGTCTGAACAATGTAAGTTTTTGCTGGTCAGTCAACACTGGTGTGTATAGGAGTCTATAGGAGAACATCACTTATCAGTTAGTCTTGTTCATCTTGGATGGTTTTATGTGATGGGAATTAAAAATGACAAGAGAAATGATGATAGTGATACAAAACAAACGAAAATATAGCATTCATATTTTTTTAAATTCATAAGTGTACTAGGGGATGTACTGGTCTACGTCTGGATTGCTGCTCGTTAAAAATGACAAAATTTAGTTGATGATAATGATAAATGAACATATTAAAAAAAAAAAGATAACATTAGAAAAAATAGCAAAAGTAAGTTGCACGTAAAAGCCATAACAAAATATATAGTCATAAAAATACCTTCACACACACACACACACACACACACACACACACACATATATATATATATATATATCTATAGCTCTGCTGATGAGGCCTAATAGGCCGAAATGTACATACAGAGATTGATTTTTCTCGATTTGTTTAGCCCTACATTTAAATAGTTTAATCCCGCCTAATTAATTATTAATGAATTAAATTTCAAAAAATAGGTTCGACTTCATTTAAGCACATATTCTCCCAAATATTGTCGGCTGAAAATAGCCATATCACAAACATCGTCTGTTTGTTTACGTCTCGTAAGTTCGTGTAGAGGTCACTTAAGAGGAATATAAATACTACTACTTAACAAAGCGAAGAAAATCTTGCTAAGTCCGTTTGGTGTGGAGGTAAGACACTTGCCTGCTAATTTGACAGACAGGTTTCGAATCACACACGGGGCGGTCTTCGTATCTATAGCTCTGCTGATGAGGCCTAATAGGCCGAAATGTACATACAGAGATTGATTTTTCTCGATTTGTTTAGCCCTACATTTAAATAGTTTAATCCCGCCTAATTAATTATTAATGAATTAAATTTCAAAAAATAGGTTCGACTTCATTTAAGCACATATTCTCCCATATATATATATATATATATATGATATGAAAAACTATTTGTCTACCGCACTTTCGATCGATATGATCTATTTAAGACCCTATCTTATGTTGGACTAAGTTCAAATCACTACATTTTATTCGGTTAAACTATATATCCATTTAAATGGTAGTAATTCCAACTTAGTCCAGTATAGTGAAGGGTTCTGAAAAGATCATATCAATCGGAACCACGGTAGATCCATGTTTTGTTTTCATTATTATTATTATTATTACTAGCAAATATATGCACCCTCCGGGTGCAAGTATTTAAGTTTTAATATAATAAAATATCATGTTAAATTAGAAAGGCTAATGAAACGGAATAAGAATTCAGATAAAAATATTTGGAACAGAGAGGGTATAATCGGAAAATAGAACAACTTTGAAACTAACTATTCCATCATTTTCCCTTACTCCCGTCTTTCAGTGGTAAATTTCCCTAATTTAACTATTTAGTTAAAATAGGAGAAAAGAATAAAATTACAGTTATTTCTTTATGTTAATAGATTTCTGTTAAGATTTATCCCCGAGATTTTTTGCTCATATTTATTAAGATAAAACCAAACAATTAGAAATCAATAATACTAAGCACATATTTATTAAAATCAAATTTTTAAAGATCAATATGCAAATTAGCCTTCCCATTCAACTGTAAACCCTATTTGGTTGAATATATAAATATAATTGCATGTTATTAGTATGTAGATATTGTTAACAGTCTTAATGATGTAAAACAATTTTACTAAAATTGAGGTTTAAATAAAAAATAAAATCATCGAGAATGTGTGTAAATAACAAAGGGAATTGTGACTTGTGTAGTTTCGGTTACAGACAGACAAACCCACAATCTACATTATAATAAGATTATTATTATTGCTACATTAGAGTTTTTCAAACCCGCTTTAGACCATATCATGGTCTGCTTAGCCAACAGGGTTTATTTCTTAGGCATCATGGATCACTCCCACAGCCAACAGGTCGCCTCGTTAAAATGGGATCTTACCTCTTTACAGAGGTGCAGTCGGAGTATTCTACAGTCCTACAGGTCGATAGTATGTTTGTGATCAGACTAAAAATGATGGAGCCATACGGTTACAAGGATAATTAGTGTTTTGTAATTAGAGACGTATTGGTATTTTCTTTATGAATTTCTTTTTTAAATCGTGGGCACCTGTCTGCACTCATATCCCGCTTATGTGTGCGATTATGTGTGTGTGCGTGTATGTGTGTGTGCGCATCTCTATCTTTTTGTGAGTGTTTGTGTGTGTTTACGCGAGTGTGAACCATTTCCAAATTGTTTTTTCAGCAAGAGGTTTATCGCACCAACCGTAAGGAATTCTCACACCCAAAATTATCTACTAATTAATTAAATTGTTTCAGGTGAAAGTGCCGTAATGAGGTGATTAAATCACTCAGTTACCTGTAAAAGCCGAACAGCAGGTCGATAAGTGCGAAAACGTCAAATTTATCTGAACATAGATTCTATAATCAATTAGTATTTATTCAGGAGTGATGTTTACATATTATATATATATATATATATATATATATATATATATATATATAATTCTATAGATATTTGTGTATTGTCACTGTAGTTGTGGTGTCCATGTATGCATCTTTGTTGGAATATATCTGGTGAATCAAATAATTCAATGTATATATATTTCTATGAGTTTGATATATATATATATATATAATATATATATATATATATATATATGTGTGTGTGTGTGTGTGTGTGTGTGTGTGTGTCTGTGTAGTGTATGAGTAGTAGTAGTTAGTACGATCGTTGGAAGCGCACAGTATCCAGGGGTTAAGACTGAGAAAGAACAAATACAAAGTGCTCAATAAAATGTAGAGCAAAAATTAATTTATACAATGGAAAGGAGTAACCTACTCGTGTTTCATCGATTGATTCTTCAGGGTTACATCCGTTGAATTAATCGAGTTTTCGATTAATCTCAGTTGGTACAATACATTCCAACGGGCATGTATTATACCAACTGAGATTAATCGAAAAGTCGATTAATTCAACGGATGTAACCCTGAAGAATCAATCGATGAAACTCGAGTAGGTTACTTCTATCCATATATATATATATATATATATATAATATAATATATATATATATATATATATATATGTGTGTGTGTGTGTGTGTGTGGTGTGTGTGTGTTATATCTTTGTCTAAAATCCTTGTAAAAGAGGAATAATTTCCTCGAAAAATTGGATGAAATAAAATGGAACTTAGCGCATAACATCTCACTAGTTTCTCATTTATTTCAATCTTAACCCTTTCTTTACACTAAATTCCCAAAATATACATTATAGACACACACACACACACACACACACCACACACATATATATATATATATATATATATATATATATATACTAGCAAATATATGCACCCTCCGGGTGCAAGTATTTAAGTTTTAATGTAATAAAATATTGTATTAAATTAGAAAGGCTAATAAAACTAAATAAGAATACAGATAAAAAGATTTGAAACAGAGGGAGTATAATAAAAGATTTGAAACAGAGGGAGTATAATAAAAAATGGAACAACTGAAACTTACTCTTCCATCACTCTCGTCTTTCATTGTTATTTTTTCTAATTTAAGTATTTAGTTATAAGAGGAAGTAAAGAATAAAATGACAGTTATTTTATCTTGTTAATGGATTTCATTTCAGATTCATGGAAGAGATTTTTGCTTATATTCATTAAAATAAAACCAAACAGTTAGAAATCAATAATACTAAGCACATATTTATTAAATTCAATTTTTTAATATTAATATGCAAATTAGCCTTCTCGTTTACACTGTAAACCAGTATTTTGTTGTATATATAAATATAATTGCATGTTGTTAGTATGGAGACATAGTTAACAGTATTAATAATGTAAGTCAATTTTATTAATAATTGAGGTTTGAATAAAAATAAAATCATGGAGAATGTGATGTCAGTAACTAAGAGAATTGTGACTTGAGTAGGAATATAGTTTCGGTTACAGACAGAAAAACACACAATCTCCATTATAATAAGATATATATATATATATATATATATGCAAATATAATATATACATTGAAATTAGACTCACCAGATACAGCATATATGTATCTCCTCCTTGCAACTCCCTTTCAAACTTTAACTACCTCACTTTTTCCCGCCTCTTCTTCTTTCCTCCATTTTGTTTTTCCGCCATTTTGTTTTCAATCTTTACCTACACTCTTTCTTCACGTATCACTTTCTCTCTTCCTTCTAACATTAGCTTCTTGTATTCCTCCTTCTCCCCCTCCTCAACGCACCACTCTTCCTCCCTTTTTCCATCCTCTCCTCTTTAATGTCTTTCCTTCCTTTCCCACCCTTCCATAAATTATCCTCTCCTACCAACCCCCTTTCAATCCCTACCCACTCCTTATAAGGTTAATTCTTTACTCCCTCCCATGATTCCTCTCTCTGTGTCTTCTTTCCAACATTAGCATATTTCATTCTCCCTACCTTCCTCCTTTTCCTCCCCCTTCCATAAATGATCACCTCCTACCAACCTCCTTTCAATCATTGCACACACACCACCTTCCCAGGTTTCTTACTTACACTCTCTTCAATTCCTCTCTCTGTCTCTCTTCTTTCCTACATTACCTTCTCCCATTCTACCAAACTGCCATCCTCTCTTCCCTCCCCTTCTATAAATTCTCTACTCCTACCAACCCCTTTTCAAACTTTAACTACCCCACCTTTCCCGCCTGTTCTTTCCTCCATTTTGTTTTCCCCCATTTTGTTTTTAAAATTTACCTACACTCTTCTTCCCATCCTTATTTCTCTCTTCTTTCCTACACTAACTTCTATTCTTCCTTCTCCCCTTCCTTAACCCACCACTCTTCCTCCTTTTTCCTATCCTCTCTTCTTTTGTCTTTCCTCCCTTTCTCCCCCTTTCACAAATCATCTCCTCCTATAAACCCCCATTCAATCCCTACCCACTCCTTATCTTATAAGGTTAATTCTTTACTCCCTCCCACGATTCCTCTCTCTGTGTCTTCTTTCCAACATTAGCATCTTTCATTCTCCCAACCTTCCTCCCCCCCCCTTCATTAGATTATCTCCTACTACCAAGCCAGGCCCCGGCACTAACTTTTTTCATGACCGTCCCGAAGAAAAATTATCAACCGTCCCAAATGGAGTTTAGACCGTCCCGAAATCAAAATATTTTTGTTTAATTCATTAGCATCATCTATACTTGTCAGTCATCAGTAGCATAATAACATGTAATAAAACATTAACAAAAGCTGAAGCAGTGATAATTCTGGATATTTTGACAAAAAATCCATTTCCTAGTGTGTTTTGAGCTAAAAAAAATACTTTTTTACTTTAAGTTACCCTTAGTAGTACAGAATTCGGTCCTTTTTAAACTATCTCCCTCCACCATTATTCATTACATGGCTTTGAGAATAGACATGCGGTGCCGTAGCCTCATTTTGAGGTCATCATTCGGGCAATCACTGGACGGCCAATATATATATTGGAATGTAGTACTAACTTTTCGGAAAAATTTTACCGTCCCCGGCAAACTGTCCCGGATGACGTATTTATCGTCCCGGATGTAATTTTTGTCGTCCCCATGACGACGGGACGGCGTTAATGTCGAGCCCTGCTACCAACCCCCTTTCTCTCTTTACCTATACCCCATCTTCCCAGGTCTCTTCCCTACACTCTCCTCAATTCCTCTCCTTCATTAGCTTCTCCCACCCTCTCTACCATCCTTACTTCCTCTTTGCCCCTCCCCTTCCATAAATTCTCTCCTCCTTCCTTTCAATCTTTACTTACCTCACTTTTTTTCCCCCTTTCTTCTTCTTTCTTTCTTGTTGTCATTCATTTTTTCTTCTTCCCTGATTTCTTGTTGTCTCTCTTATCCTATCCTCCCTTCTCCCCTTCCTTAACCCACCACTCTTCCTCCCTCTCCTACCTCCTCTTCTTACAACTTACCCACCTTCCTTCCTCTTTACTCCTCCCCTTCCATAAATTCTCTCCTCCTACCAACCCCCTTTCAATCTTTCTCTAAACCCCTCCTTCTCATGTTCCTTCCACACAACCTCCCCAACTCTCTCCTTCTCAGTCTCCTCTTTGCTATATTACCCTCTCTCATTCTTTATTTCCCTTCCTCAACCCACCACTCTTCCCCTCTCTCTCTCCCACCCTCTCTGCTTACAACCCCTCTTCCTTCCTTTCTCTCTTTCCCACCGATTCCATAAATTCCCTCCTCCTACCAATCCTCTTTTCAATCTTTTCTTAAACCCCTCCTTCTCAGGTTCCTTCCTCACACCCTCCCTAATTCTCTCCTCCTCTTTCTCTCTTCTTGCTATATTACCCTCTCTCATTCTTTATTTCCCTTCCTCAACCCACCACTCTTCCTCTCTCTCTCCCACCATCTCTACTTACAACCCCTCTTCCTTCCTTTCTCTCTTTCCCATCCTTTCCATAAATTCTCTCCTCCTACCAATCCCCTTTCAATCTTTAACTACCTCACTTTTTCCCGCCTCTATTCCACCATTTTGTTTTTTCCCCTTTTATTTCCAGCACGCTCCATCGACTCAGAGAAAATTCATACGCATGTTTTAATTAAAATAACTTTGTACAAAATCCTTTTATATAGCCAAGGAAAAAAAAATCAGTTTTTTTTTTAATACGGCAGACTCGAGCCAAAAATAAAAGTGATTTATTGCCAACATTTTTCTTTCTGTCATCGGCTTCCATACCTGCCGACGGGACAACATTAGACACCCACGCAACTTATTCTTATATTTGGTTGCATTTTTTTTCTCTTTTTTTTCCTTTTTTTCTTTTTGGTTACAGTTTTAATGTCTAATCAAGTCGCCACGTCTTTTATAACTGTGGGTTTTGATTAATGCAATCTATATTCATCAACACGAAAAAAAAGAAAGACAAAAAGATTGCTTCTTTTTTTCGAGAAGGGACAATTTACACTGGTAGAGAGAATGACGGTTTTGTACGGCCTATTTTTTAAAAGACTTTTGTTCCTACACAGTGAGAAGAATTTTGGAATTCTTACAAAAGAGGAAGAAAGAGAAAAAAGAAAGAAAGAATAGAAAAATCCATTGATTATTTCAGATGATAGTTCAATTATCCCAAACACATAACACATATCCCATCTCATATATATATATATATATATATATATATATATATATATATATATGGTATTTGTGGAAAAAGTGACTTACCGGTGAAAATGGTCACAGTGGTTAGTTGATTCAAGTTTCACAATGATAAAACAGCGATATAAATATAAAGTGCTCAATACGTTAGTAGAGCAAATTTATTATCATAAAGGTACATGGTAATAAGCTACTCGAGAGTTGATTTAACCCTGAAGATCCTTATGGTGAGTAGGTTATTACCGTGTACCTTTATGATAATCTGTATATATATATATATATATATATATATATATATATATATATATCTTTGAAAGGAAAGAAAAACTCAACACCGTTCTTCCATAATAAACTTTGTTAAATCATTTTAGATTTATAGAGGCCACAATTTGGGTCGAAATAAATTTATTATTTTATTTATTATTTTCCTTCCTTTCAAAGATAAATATTGCTCTGTATATAATCTAAAAAGATTATTATACATTGAGCTCTCTGTAGGGATTTAAAGATTCACTGTATTTATACATACTGGATCATAAAATAATAATACAGTGTGTCTTAGAAATCACATATAGAATCATCCCTTGCTACCAAGTTTTGGATACCTCTCACACACACACACACACACACACACACACACACACATATATATATATATATATATATATATATATATAGAGAGAGAGAGAGAGAGAAGAGAGAGAAAGAGAGACAGACAGACAGAGACAGAGAAAGAAAGATAGATAGATAGATAGATAGATAGGTCATACCTGTTAGGGTCCCATCTATTGGTTAAATAGGAGAAAACATGAATTTAAAAATGTGTTTAAAAATTGAGTTTTAAAAATGGAATACCTATCAAGAATTGAATAAAACAAAACGTCTTTGGCATAAAATAACCAAACAAGAGTTGACATACCATAAAATCTAACCAACCAACCAACCAACCTAAATATACCAATCAAAAACTTATTCAAATTTTGCAAAAATATACAAAATGTTCGAAATTGAGTTACAAGAAGAAAGAATTAACTCGTAAATCAAGATACAATTGTAAAATAAGTAAAGTCGTCGTGGTGACCTAAAGTCGGTATCAGCCAGACGACGAGGGAGTATATACCCTTTTCACTAGCGCTAGACCAAGGAGATTGTTTTGGAATCTTAGTTGGAGCACTACACCTAACATCAGCTCCTCACTTTAATGCACAGATCCCTGTGCTACTCATACGCTGAACCTCGTGGTTCCTAGTCGTACGCTCTAACGACTGAGCTAAACAAAACAGCTATAAGAATTTTCTTCTTTTCTCACTTTCTTTTTTCTTTCTTTCTTTTTCACGTGGTAACGTCGCAGGTCACCACGTGATTCTCATTCCTTCGTCACTTAAATATGACCTTTGTAGCCCAACTCATCATTGTTCAAACGATAAGTTTTCTAGTAAGTAAAGTAAAGTCGTCGGGGCGGCCTAATGTCGGTATCAGTCATACAGCGAGAGAGTCTATCTCCTTTTCACTAGCGCTAGACCAAGGAGATTGTTTTTGGCGTCTGAGGTGGGGTGTCACACCTACCATCAGCTCCTTACTTTACCGCACAGATCCCTGTGCTACTCATACGCTGAGTTGGCGTGGGTCGGTATCGAACTAGGAACCTTGTGGTTTCTAGCCGAACGCTCTACCGACTGAGCTAACCCGGCCCTTTTAGAACTTTTCTTAATTAGTTCTAGGATTGAGTTATGTTTGAAAAAAAATCATATTAATTGGTTCTAATTAGTCGTTATTTGAAATTATGTAAAAAACTGACCCCTCTTTTACTTCACATTCTGCTAATCACTTTCCACTTCTTTATATATATCTTGATTACCTCCTCTTTATATATGTTAGTTTCTCAGTGAGAATAGAGAAGAGAGAGAGAGAGAGAGAGAGAGAGAGAGAGAGAGAGAGAGAGAGATAGAGAGAGAGAGAGAGAGAGAGAGATTTGGGAGAGTTTGAAATGTATTTGTATGTTAAGTTTCATGAGAAACTAGCCCGGCCAACATCTTGGAATTATTACTCCCTTTCTTCTTTTCTTACTTTCTTTTTTTTTTCTCTCTTTCTTTTTTCACGTTGTCACGTCGCAGGTCACCACGTGATTCTCGTTCCTGCGTCACTTAAATATGACCTTTGTAGCCCAAAGGATCTGACTATCCAACCTTATTGTTCAAACGAAAACTTTTCTAGAATTGTCATTAATTCTAGAACTTTTCTCGAGTCTCCAACTCGGACCCTTTGGGTATGTTGATATTACATCCATAAGCCGACCAACTTCTTAAACTTTCTTTTTTCCTCACATGACGATATAGATAGTTCCCTTTTCCGCCACAAGAGGTCGTGACTTCAGAAGTTGAAAAGCAAAAGTATTCGATCGTTCGACCTCTGCCGGAAGACAATTATACTCGACTGTTTCCGGTCCCTACCTTGATCAAACTTGTCCCCTACCTTGGAATGATGGGAGGGTGGAATGGTTTATCCGATCGGTCTGAGGTAATCGAAGAGTATAAACATTCCTTTCGTTTCAATATTTGCCAAGAATGGTTGGGGTCAGATTTTGGCAATCAATACCGAGTGAGGTCAAACAAACATGGCACGTGTTGTTGGCTTAAAAGGTCACTACGATAACCACGAATAATGCGAATTGTATAAATTTGTTGGTTACTTAAATTTTACGGCATGTCAAACCGTGAATTATTTGGACTAGCAAATATATGCACCCTCTGGGTGCAAGTATTTAAGTTTTAATGTAATAAAATATTGTATTAAATTAGAAAGGCTAATGAAACTAAATAAGAATACAGATAAAAAGATTTGAAACAGAGGGAGTATAATAAAAAATGGAACAACTGAAACTTACTCTTCCATCACTCTCGTCTTTCATTGTTATTTTTTCTAATTTAAGTATTTAGTTAAAAGAGGAAGTAAAGAATAAAATGAGTTATATTTTCTTGTTAATGGATTTCATTTAAGATTCATTGAAGAGATTTTTGCTTATATTCATTAAAATAAAACCAAACAGTTAGAAATCAATAATACTAAGCACATATTTATTAAATTCGATTTTTTAATATTAATATGCAAATTAGCCTTCCCGTTCACACTGTAAACCGCTATTTTGTTGTATATATAAATATAATTGCATGTTGTCAGTATGTCGATATGGTCAACAGTGGCTTCGGCCTCTGGACCATTGATATAATTAACGGCGTCGATCCCAGGGGGCTATCCACCCAGGCAACACCTGCCCCCTTGATTTAAAGGGGCAGGGCTGGGTTTATTGCCCAGTGCCTGAGGCGCCCCCCTTGAGGGGGAATGCCGACAGGATCGACGCAATTTTTCACCTGCCACTCCATGAGTCTCGGATTGTGGGTGGTCCCACATAAATAGGGCCTTCGTGCCTGACCCGTACAAGTGGGGTACGTGGAAAATATCATGTAGATATGGTCAACAGTATTAATAATGTAAGACAATTTTATTAATAATTGAGGTTTAGATAAAAATAAAATCATGGAGAATGTGATGTCAATAACTAAGAGAATTGTGACTTGAGCAGGAATATAGTTTCGGTTACAGACAGAAAAACACACAATCTCCATTATAATAAGAGTTTCAGTTAGACACATGGTGTAACGGATATTAAATTAAGCGGACTTTCAAAATGTCCGCAATTTTCACAACCCTATCAGAGTATTCATGTTTTGGATTATTTCTTCCTATGTGAAGTACCTTACATTTAGCTGTATTGAATCTCGTTTGCCATCTATCTGACCAATCTACAAGATTGTTAATGTCAGTTTGGATTTTGTCGGTATCATTTCGATCAATAACAGTGGAACCACCAATTTTACCCTGTGAAATTTAACCCCCCCCCTCCCTACATTTAACACAATGAAACTTGCAGAAAAATTAATATTTTCTTGAAAAATTTCTTCCATTCGAAAGAAAAGACATTAAACAAACTGCTGATGATTTTTTTGAATTTTTTATCAGTTTACGAAAATAATGAAAATTATGATTGAAAAACAATGTTTTCATTTTTGCACTGTTAAATCAACTGAAATTTAACGTAGCTAAAAACAAGTTACGATAAGAGGTTTTTTAAAAAAATTCTATGAAAAATCAATTAATGGTCTGATTTCATAAAAATGTTTACCATTGGATGTAAATATATCTGAAATAGTTTTTTTCTAAAATATATTAGGGGAAATATTTTTTTACGAGGTCTATCACCCCCCTCCCATTTTATTTTATGAGATAAAAAGAGATAAAAATAAAGTTAACACAGTTCTAAGAGACAATCGTTTGTAGATTGCAGATTCAATCCTGGCCAAGTTGATTTGGTTTGGTTTGTTTTGTTTTACGGCATATCAACCTCTGTGGGTCATTTAATGCTGACAAAGTTTTGGAATAGATTAATTCCTAATGGATACACAATTCTTTTATAAACACATTTTTCTATTTACCCCATAGATGGGACCCTATAACCCCGGTCAGTGTGGACAGGGTCAGAGTGGGCTGGGGAGCAATGGTGATGAATGGGGTCCTCCATATTCCTCAAACCTCCAAAACTGGAACCTCACCCTCAGATAGAGTTTAACGTCATTCCCAGGACATGTAGACCCGCAGCCACCGCCTTCTAGCACCCATATGATAAAAAATGGTTGGGGCTTGCCATAAGGGCAATAGGGTTGGGAAAATCATATAGGTGCTAGGGCTTGACGTGACCAGCCGATTGATCGGAGGGGGCCTCTCCGAAAGTGTATAAATGATATCAGAGAACAAATTGTGTTACCCAGAAAACAATACATTCTTAGAAAAATATGTTCTTAAAAAATCATATGATAATTCAATCATCTATTAAATATATAAATAAATACTCGTGTTACTTAATTGTACGACCGTTATCATCTTGCAACACCCCCTGAGTAAAAATGAGACCGCCCGAATCGTCCAAGATGAAATGAAAAAATGTAAACCCTGATTATCTTGTGTCGCTTAATCACCGAATTCTTATTTCTTATGAGTTTCGTCCGCTCAGTTAGATAATGAACCGTTCCGTTTTTATTAGAAAGAAAGAAAGTGAAGCGAAAGGACATGATACAGAGAAAAATACAACAAAGAAAGATAGAGAGAGGGGGTGGGCGCACGGAAGCAATAACGCTAATCTGTTTTAATGGAACTTGATGAAAAGATGAAAAGAAGGAAAAAAGAGTAAGCGAGTGTTAAGTCAAGATTATCATTATTATACTTTTTACATATTGAGCTATTGGCAATAGCTCGTAATAAAAAAATATCAAACGTCGTAATAATTAAATTATCATCAGGTCATGTTAGTATAATTTATTGTTAAAAGAAAACTAAAATGAAGTAAATTAGGATTAGTGTTAGGGTTACTTAGATCACAAACAAAATTAATTTCATCTCCTGTATATACTATTTTGGTTTGGTTTGGTTTGGTTTGGTTTGGTTTGTTTTACGGCATATCAACCTTAGTGGGTCCTTTAATGCCGATGAAGTTTTGAAATAAATTCATTTTTAAGGATACTCAATTTTTTTATGAATACATTTTTCTATTTAAACAATAGATTGGACCCTAACAGGTACTACCATTCCGGGTCAGAGTGAACCAGGGAGCAATGGTGATGAAGGGGTGCTCCACATTCCCCAAACCTCCAAAACTGGAACCTCACCATCAGATAGAGTTTAACGTCATTCCCAAGACATGTAGACCCTCAGTCACCGCCTTCCAGCACCCATATGATAAAAGGGTTAAGGGTTGTTATAAGGGCAATGGGGTTGGGGTAATCATATAGGTGCTAGGGCTTGACGTGACCAACCGACTGACCGTCAAGCCTAAGGGCCGAAATGCAGTATTGCAAGTCATGGACTGCTCAACCACCTGGGGTTAAGCACCACAGGTCGCCACCCACGCCCAACAGATGGCTCCATTGGGGAGTCTTACCCCTCTACAGAGGTGCAGTCGATGCATACTAACGCCCTAGCCGACAGGGCGGGTATATACTATACCAAAGTAGTACCACGTACTAGTTATTAGAAATAGGATTTTAGAGTATTTTTAGATGAGGCATAATAATTGATATCATTTGGATTATTCGGACAATTGTCCTCATCTTTATTTATATCCGTAGAACATTTCGGCTGATGTGGTATATGCAGAGGTCCTGCTTGTAAAAAAATCTGGTAAAAATATAGCAAATGAATATTGGCACCAGTTCGGATCGAACCCACTATCGACAGTATACAAGTCTCGCTTACAAACATCGTGGTGATCATCGTGCAACGGCTTTATTTGTGGAGGTGGCCACGCACTATAACGTTTTATCCCCCCCCTTTAATATAAAAGTAAAAATATTCTTTATTCTTTCATTTTAGACGAGCACTTTTTTATTGTTTTATCCGCCACTTAGGAAATTTTGTTATCCGCTTCTAGACGGTGCTGTTTACGCTAGTGTTGAATTTTTAACTATTCGTGAATTTTTATACAGTTAATAAGTGCTATATATCTTGACTGTTTTTTTACTGTATTTTTATCAAGACACTCAACGGAAGCGGTTTTTTGTAACTTTAAAAATGAATAACGGTAAGTTTGTTGGGAAAATTCTTCGATAAGACTTTTTTTTACTTGCATATTTTTGTTTGTTTAATTTTTCAGGTATTTTGATCACTCAAGTTGAGGCCCGTTGTTGGTATGTCCGGTCTTATTAAAGTTGTATATTCTGAGAGTTCTTTGTCTCTGTTGGGTTTTTTAAGGGTATTTTGAAAGATGAGTCAACTTCTGCTGAGGTACTTTCCAAGCATCCGTTTCGTGTTTCCCCTAATATTATAACACATGTGTCGCGGCACCGTCTCAATGTATGTATGTATGAGAACGATGCTCGGGCTCAGTATTAGAGTCGTCGAAACTGCCCGTTCCAACCTCCCGTTCTTATGTTGTCTGTTGATTTACAGGAAGGCTGAAAAAGAGCTGGTTTCGTTCCTTTTACCAACTCGGCTGAAATAAGATTAAATAACCAAAAGCTGTCAACGGATCAACAAAACAATTGAACACAACGCCTTTTTTATGCTTATGTACAACTTATATACATTTATTTACAAAGGAGCGAGGTGATTTCTTGTCAGCTGATTGGCGATCTACAGCTAGTTTTTGGCTAAGTTATCAATTCTGTACCGAGTGGCAAGGCATCAGAGTGTATCGGTAAAGTTTTATCAAGGGCCCAGAGCCATGGCAAGCTCTCTTCTCCGGTCTTCGTTCTGTCCCGGTCTCTCGCTCTGTCTCTCTCCTCTGACGGTCTATCCCTCTGTTATTTATCGGATCCAGACCTCTCCACCCCTAACATATGTCTCTGATTGGCCAGCCACTCGATACTATTGCCTACGTGTCTAAATGGCCTTGTGCCAGCCTAGCTTGTATCTTTCCATTTGGAGTCAAGGCCAACCATTGTTTTATTTATTTAAGTTTTTGAAATTGTTGCCGAACTTTTCAAAAACTGGAATCTTATTTATTAAATTTATCATTTCATTTTGTGAAATTTAAAATTCCGATGATATATATCAAATTCCATAATTTAAGGAATCTCTTTGTCTACGTGCAAATTCTTTGCTTAGATGAATTTATATTTTTAATATAAACAATTATTATTATTATTGTTTTTCTTATTTTTACTTTTAATTTTAACAAACCACCATAATTAATAATTAGGGTAGTTTTAATTAGTACTTAATTAATAGGTCGCCAATCAACCCATAACACAATAGTGTTACAATATCTTCTTTGTGAAGCCATGGGGGTCTTTTAAAAAATCCCACCATTTCTTTGCCCTTTCTATCCTCCGTCGTCTGTGCTATTCTGCTCTCCACAAGGACCTCATCTTAACTCGAATATTTCAGTTCCCATAGTGGTTCCTTTTCATCCAGCTTTGCTATTTGTATTTTCAGAGGGTTTTAATTCTGATCTGAATTGTTTAATTTTTACTTCTTTTCGGTCTTTCTTTCTACTGGTTATCAAATTCGAAATTCACCGTTTTCTGATAGATTTGAAAACACCATCCACTTTCACCGTGACGGTATTGGCTAACATTAAGAAAGTTAAGAATTAGATTTAAATATTTTTTAGTTAATTGAATGAGCAGTTTTCTGTGTTACTTAGAATATATATATATATATATATATATATAACACCTGCACAAAATTTATTTCTAGGAGTAAGCAACCCATCTAATATCTTTAAAACTTTATTTTGATTATTCTTAATTAGCAGAGATTCAGATCATTAAAAAACGCGAATTTATTTTCATTTAAAGTTTATTCTGACCAAATGAATTAAAATGTTAGACTTACTAAAAATATTTAATTCTCAAATGTGTTATGTTTGAATTTTACGGCATGTCAAGCCAGTGGGTTATTTTATGTCTAAGAATTTTTGTCCCATTTATTCTTAATGGGTTCTCAATTTTTTAAAAACCGTCTTAACTTTGTTTTTCTTAACCCTTATATGGACTCTAACCGGTTCTACCACTCCGGGTCAGTGGACATGAGAGTAATGGCGATGAAGGGGTACTCTACGTTCCCCAAGAGCTCCAGACTTGGAAATTCACTATCCGATAATTTAACGTCATATCCAGGATAAGACCCTCAGTCACCGCATTCTAGAACATATATGATAACGAGTCGGGGGTTGCATAAGGGTAATTTGGGTTGGGACAATCGTATAGGTGCTAGAGCTTTACGTAACCAGTCGATTGATCGGAGGGGTCCTAGCCTAGTAAGGGCCAAAGTGGAATACTGCAATTTAAGGACTGCTCAACCGCAATTTCTATCCCTTAAGCCTATTGACCAACGGGTGGTTTTATGTGGGGGGTATTATCTCTCTGCAGAGGGGCGTTTGGAATATTCTAAAGCCCCCAACCGACAGGGCTTTCCCACAGCTTAAAAACGAGAGCGTCCAAAATGTAAATCTGATTATCTGGTGTTGCTTATCCGCCGAATTTTAATTTCTAATATTTCATTACCTCGGCTAAATAGGAGACCATTCTGTTTTCCTTAAAAAGGACATGCTACCCTGGAAAATATTAGGATGAAAGAGTAGGGTAAAGATAGTGGGTGGAAGCGATAAGGCTAATCTATTTCAATCGAACCTGAAGGAAAGAGGCAGTTAAATCCAGATTCTTATACTTCTTACATATTGAACTATTTCTGCAATAGCTCTTAAGTAAACATATCAACCATTGTTGTGATTGAATTAACATACTGTGTTATACTCACAGGTACTGCTAACATGATTGTTGTAGATCCAACGAAAGAAAAGCATTTCATAAAAATTGGACACATGGCCGAGTAGATTAGGCAGTTAGGTTAAAACAGTTCTAAGTGACAGTTATCTCTGGTACCAGAGTTCAATCCTGAGTGAAAGCAGTTAGAAAAATAATTAACACAGCTACCTACCCCAGCTATGGTTAGCGGAATGAGAACAGGATACCCCCGTGGAATAAAGGGTTAGGTTCAAAGTTCTGTGATGGCTCCCGAATACGACAAAGCTCCGAGTTCGAAAGAAGGTTCCCGAGTCCGACAAGAAATACCTGAAGGCCGGAGGGTATATCGGCCGAAACGTTGTAAATAACAATGAAGATGGGGACAATAGTCCGAATAACGCAGATAATACTAATGCTGAGATGTTCATTTTAATAAAGATGTTCATTTCCAGGATAGTGGTTGGGAGATGGTTAATAAATCCTACAGTTAATTCTAGTCAATTAATTAGAATAAAAAATTGAAATCAATTGTAGACTTTTCTTTATAATATATATCTTTACCGGTTTTTTAAATCTGTTTTTTTTCAATTTCTCGCAGAAACCAAAACCAACATTCTCAGAAGTTTTGATCAAAGATTACTCAAAGTAATATTTGGTGTTATCTTCGATTCCATCGTAAAAATCGAGAAATTATTTAATGCTGAATTTTTAATACGGTCATTTCCAGGATAGTGGTTGGGAGATGGTTAATAAATCCTACTAGTTAATTCTAGTCAGTTAACTAGAATACTAAAAATTGAAAGCACTTGCTGAATTTTCTTTATAATATACATCTTACCATAATCTAAATCTATTAATGATTTTTTTTATTTCTTTCATGAAGCCAAATTAGTTTCTTCATAGATCCGTTCCAAGACTTCTGAAAGTAATATATCTTGGAGGATTCAATCGATAAGATCGAGAAATTATTTAATGTTAATGTTTATTTCAATACATAGTCATTTCCAGGGTAGTGGTTGGAGATGGTTAATATATCCTACTGGTTAATTTCTAGTCAATTAATTAGAATAGCAAAAATTGAAACCACTTGTAGACTTTTTCTTTTTATAATAGATAGATATATATTAAGTTTCTAAAATTTTTTTTTTTTTTTTTTTTTTTTAAATTTCTCGCAGACACCCAAACCAGTTTTCTCAGTTTTGTTCAGACATTAAAAGTAATATTTGGTTTTATCTTAGATTCCATCGTAAAAATCGAAATTATTCAATGCAGAATTTTTAATACATAGTCATTTCCAGGATAGTGGTTGAGAGATGGTTAATAAATCCTACTGGTTAATTCTAGTCAATTAATAGAATACTAAAAATTGCAAGCACTTGCAGACTTTTTCTTTATAATATATCTTACCAGCTTCTAAATATATTAATTTGATTTTTTTTAAATTTCTTTCAGGAACCCAAATTAATTTTTCATAGATCCGTTCCAAGACTACTGAAAGTAATATTTGGCTTTATCTTGACGGATTCAATCGATAGATCGAGAAATTATTTAATGTTGATGTGTTACGTACTTCTCTTTTGGCCGGCTTGGTACTTCTATCATCTATCTTCTAATGGTCTCGTCTGGTCTTTCTTATCTGGAGATTCCGTGTCTGGTTCTGCTGGGGACCATTTCTTATCAGAAGCCTTGTGTCATTGTTAGCTTTTAGTAATAACAACAAGACTTCGATTTACTTTGGATGTTATTTTATTCTGGAACCCCAGACCAGACAAATGCGCGCGGAGAGTCACATCTTGCTAGCTTCAGTCCTAACTCTCAACTGACTAACTGCCACTAACTGAGTTGCTTACACCTTAAACCAGAAGGGGCTTTCTATCGCTTCCGATTCTCACGTTCATCCCAGAACGCAAGGTGAGAGTGAGGTCAAGCATTGTCACTCACTCTCAAGGCCATCAGCTGTACTGATTGCCATAAGGATTTCTATACTATCTTAAAAAGTAATAGGGATCCAATTAATATGTAACAGATGTTTATTTTAATACAGTCATTTACAGGATAGCGGTTGGGAGATGGGTAATAAATCCTACTGGTTAATTCTAGTCAATTAATTAGAATACTAAAAAAAACCTTGCAGATTTTTTTTCTTTTATAATACCAGCTCCTAAATTAATTTTTTTTTTTCAGGAACCCAAAACGGTATTCTCAATAAAAGATCCGTTCTAAGATTACTCAATGTAAAATTTGGCTTTATCCTGGAGGATTCCATCGTAAAAATCGAGAAATTATTTAATACTAAATTTTTAGTACATAGTCATTTCTTGGATAGTGGTTGGGAGATGGTTAATAAATCCTACTAGTTAATTCTAGTCAGTTAACTTGAATACTAAATTGAAACCACTTGCAGACCTTTTCTTTAATATATATCTTACCATCATCTAAATCTATTAATTTGTTTTTTCTCTTTCAGCATCCCAAACCGGCGCTCTCCATAGAAGATCCGTTCCAAGACTTCTCAAAGTCATATTTAGTTTGATCTTTGAGGATTCCCTTGATAAGCTCGAAGATACCCTCAAAACCCTTAGTCTCCAACACTGTACAAGCCTATTAAACGCTACAGTAAACGGACACACGCCCCTCTCTTTTGCCATAAAACACAACAGGGTTGACATATCCAACTTTATCCTTGAGCATTGTCTCCGACAAGGACGTCGCAAGATGTGTGACTCCTGGAAAAATAGTCGGCATCCTCTAACGGTTGCTATGCTCGGTAATAATATCGCCCTGGTAAAACTGATCGCTCAGAATATGGATGATATCAATGAGGATTTTGACGGCCCCTATTCGCCCCTAATGCTCGCTGTCTTATGTGGGAACCTAGAATTCGTGAAGATAATGATTCGGCTAGGGGCCGATATTAACAAACCTTGCCCTAACGGTGGTAGCCCCCTGATGTCTGCAGCGTTATCTAGCGAGGTTTGTCGCTTTTTGTTAGCACAGGGTGCAGTGATCAACCACCAGGATAAGGATTGTTTCACGGCTCTTCACGTTGCCATCGCAGGGCAGGAGATGAATAGTCTCAAAATTCTGGTCAATGCTGGGGCCGATGTTCTGATAAAATCCCACGAGGGCCTGACACCGTTAATGTATGCGGCGACTGAGATGAACCATTCGGCAGTTATGTATCTCTCGAAGAATAAAACCTACTCCGAACTTGAAAGGATAGAGGCCATAGAGGTTCTAGGGGCTTGTCTGGTAGGCGCTCAAGTGCCAATGCTTGCACTGTGGAGTGGTGCTTTAGAACGTAGGGGAGACCGGTTGGCGAAAACAACTTTACCGCTCGAGTTGATCTACGATTTCTCCTGGAATTCTCCTCGGAATCAGATCTGCAAGCACTGCAAAACCAGCCGTTAGATCTTGCTATACAAGCTCTCCTGGTGATCGAACGAATTCTCGGTATAGATAACAGCGTCTACCTCCGCGTTCTTTTACAGGCGGCTCTGATCGCTAAACGGAGCCAGAAACGGCGCAATTTCAAGCAGTTCATAAACTACATCCAAGAGCATTATCAATCAATAAGACCCATTTATATTTCGATGTGTGCAGGGCACTTCCTGTCTCTCTTCACCGCAATCGCTACAAACCCCGATTATAAAACCGAGGCCTTTGAACTTTACAAATTGATAGCCGAAGCAACAGAAGAGATGTGGCTCTTTCTCGAGGACCAATATTCTCGTGACCCCCGGATCGAAGACGGTCATTTCTCTAATGTAGTTAATACTTTCCTGACAATGACGTCCATGATCAAATCGATGGACCTTCCCCCGGAGTGGCTGGAACGGTATCGCTGTGTTGTTGTAAAACTAACAAAGACAGACCCCCGCGTCGTCAACAACCAGTCTCTGTTGCACTGTGCCATGAAGATGTGTAAATCCCAACCAGAGGACTTGGTGAGCCTCATTCGGGTTCTGCTCGAAACCAATGATATAGTCGACACTGAGGACCAGTTCCGTCGCACCCCTCTTATGTACGCCGTAAAACATGCCCCCCAGGAGGTCCTCCGGGAAATTGTTAATATTCTTAGAGAATATGGTGCTCTCATAACTCACGTAGATGCTGAAGGTCTTTCGGTTATAGATAATCCTCGTTGGACAAGAGAAATTTCTAGGGAAAATCAAGTTTCATAATCAGAGTAGCAGACGTAATTTTTTTTTGTCAAATTAAACTATACTAGTAAATATATGCATCCTCCGGCGGGTGCAAGTATTAATGGTTTAATCTAATAAAATATTGCATCAAATTAGGCTAATGAAACTAAATAAGAATGCAGATAAAAAGATTTGAAACAGAAAGGGGGGTATAATCAAAAGATAGATCAACTAAAACGTACTCATCCACCACTCCAACCTTTCATTGCTAAATTTACCTAATTTAACTATTTAGTTAAAATAGGAAATAAAGAATAAAATTAGTAATTTCTTTATAGATTTCTTTTGAGATTTATCCCAGATAATTTTTTATAATATTCAAAAGATAAAACCAAACAATTAGAAATCAATAATACTAAAAACATATTTATTAAAATGTAATTTTTTTTTAATTTTTTTTATCAATATGCGAATTAGCCCTCCCGTTCACACTGTAAACCGTTATTTTGTTGTATATATAAATACTACTTGCACGTATGTAGATATAGTTAACAGTATTAGCAATGTAAAATATTTTTTTTGATAATTGAGGTTTAAATAAAAATAAATTCATGGAGAATGTGGATTGAGTAGTTATATAGTTTCGGTTACAGACGCATACAATCTCGATTATAAGATACTAGCAAGAATATGCACCCTCCGGGTGCAAGTATTTAAGTTTTACTGTAATGAAATATATTAAATTAAGAAGACTAATGAAACTAAATAAGAATGAAGATAAAAAGATTTGAAACAAAGGGGGTATATTTTTTTAAAATAGCATAACTTTGAAACTAACTCTTCAATCAAATTTTCCTAATTTAACTATTTAGTTAATTAGGAAGTAAAGAATAAAATCAAAGTTATTCTTTCTTTTTAAGAGATTTCTTTTAAGATTTATTGAAGAGATTTTTGGTCATATTCATCAAGATAATTAGAAATCAATAATACTAAGCACATATTTATTAAAATCAAACTTTTAATATCAATATGCAAATTAGCCTTCCCATTCACCATGTAAACTGCTATTTTGTTGAATATATAGATACAATTGCGTGTTAATAGTATGAGTGCTTCGGCCCTGGATCATTACAAGTTAATAATCCCAATTTGCCAAACCGTATGTAGATATGGTCAACTGTATTATTAATGGAAAACAATTTTATTAATAATTGTAGTTTAAATAAAAAATAAATAATAGAATGTGGCGTAAATAACTAATGGAATATTGACTTGATTAACAATATAATTTCGGTTACTGACAGAGACACACAATCTCCATTATAATAAGATATTATGGTAGGTCGATTTTTCACTTTTCAAAAAATCGAATTGCATAAAATATAAAATTTGTGCATTCGTCTATTTAGTACTGATATTAAAAATTAGATCTTTAATTTGTACCATTGCTTAAAAGATTGTAGACAAAAATGCACTAAAAGAATCATCGATTTTGCCACGTTTAGGCAGAAAATCTAACAATGGGAGGAGGTGGAAAGATATTGCCTGAGGGGTATAGGAAAATTTAAACAGATAAAATAAAACGTTTAATATTCTTACAAAATAAATTACTGACTTAAAAAGCATCGTATTCCTTCCACTGTAATGTTTTGTTTTACGACATTAAGAACTTATAGAACGTTTCTAAAAAAAAAATGATTTAATTATTTAGACTCTTATCTTGATAGACAAATTCAAAATCGTACGAGTAAAATATATTTTGTAAGGATTTTATAAAATTGAATAACTAGAATGACCTAGAAAAAATATTTCCCCTAATATATTTTAAGAAAAAACTATTTTAAATATATATTCATCTAAAGGTAAATAAGTATAAAAGTTTTTGAAAATTTGACTCTTAATTGATTTTTCATACTTTTTAAAATAAATGTGACGTAGCATGAAATATATCTCATACTGTCTGTATGCCATAACACTTGTACCCACCTATAGTTAGCGGAATGAGGACAGGATACCTACGTGGATTGACAAAAGGGTTGGGTTCAAAGTTCAGTAGTCGCTCCCGATTACGACAAGAATGTTTCAGAGTTCAAAAAGGCTCCCGAGTCCGAAAAGCAATACCTTAGGAAGGACACATCGGCCAAAACATTGTACAGATAACAAAGATGAGGACAATAGTCCGAATAATACAGATTATCAAGCCTCATCTAAAAAATCCTGAGAATTAAAAATGTTGAATGAATTATTGCCGCAGGCCTTGCATACGCAGGCTATATGGTATTTTCCTCGTACCCCACTTGTACAAGGTCCGGCACAAAGGCCCTATTTACGTAGGACCACCCACAAGCCGAGACTCATCGGTAGCAGGTGGAAAAAATTGTCGATCCCGTCGGCATTCCCCACCAAGCGCTGAGCAATAAACGCAGCCCTGCCCCTCCAAATCGAGGGGACAGGCATTGCCTAGCGGGACAGCCCCTGGGATCGACGCCCCCAACTTGTAAAGATCCAGGGCTGAAGCCACTGGACCCCCGGCGCTGGCCGTAGCTACATGCAACCTACGAGAGCTCTTGTTGTGACTCGTAGCAGCTTTCAAAGTAATAAAACTTCTGTGCGCTATGAAATATATTCCAAATAACTGCAATAACCCTAAACTAAAATACTGATGTTCATATTTCTCACTAAAAGTAATGAATATTTAAGACTGGTTATTTATTTGAACTAGCAAATATATGCACCCTTCGGGTGCAAGTATTTAAGTTTTAATGTAATGAAATATCGTATTAAATTAGAAACGCTAATGAAACTAAATAAGAATGCAGATAAAAAGATTTGAAACAGAGGCGGGTATAATCGAAAAATAGAACTGCAATTTACTCTTCCATCACTCTCGTCTTTCATTGTTATTTTTTCTAATTTAAGTATTTAGTTAAAAGAGGAAGTAAAGAATAAAATGACAGTTATTTTTCTTGTTAATGGATTGCTTTTAAGATTGATTGAAGAGATTTTTGCTTATATTCATTAAAATAAAACCAAACAATTAGAAATCAATAATACTAAGCATATATTTATTAAAATTACATTTTTAATATCAATATGCAAATTAGCCTTCCCGTTCACACTGTAAACCGCTATTTTGTTGTATATATAAATATAATTGCATGTTATTAGTATGTAAATATGGTCAACAGTGGCTTCGGCCTCCGGACCATTGCTATAATTAACGGCGTCGATCCCAGGGAGCCATCCCCCCAGGCAACACCTGCCCCCTCGATTTAAAGGGGCAGGGCTGGGTTTATTGCCCAGTGCCTGAGGCGCCCCCCTTGAGGGGGAATGCCGACGGGATCGACGCAATTTTTCACCTGCCACTCCATGGGCTTCGGCTCGTGGGTGGTCCCACGTTAATAGGGACTTTGTGCCTGACCCGTACAAGTGGGGTACGTGGAAAATATCATGTAGATATGGTTAACAGTATAAATAATGTAAACAATTTTTGAGGTTAAAATAAGGATAAATTCATGGTGAATATGACGTCAATTACTAAGGGAATTGTGACTTGAGTAGTGATTTAGTTTCGGTTACAGACAGAAAAAAACACAATCTCCATTATAATAAGAGATAACAATAAAAATATTACAAAAGTTCTCATTAGATTTGTATGAAACTGTAACCCAGCAAAAAACAGCAAATCGTAGTGAGATTTTTATTAGAACAATACACTTATAATTATTTTTGGGGAATATGTGCTTAATTGAAGTCATACCTAATTTGAAAATTAATCAGTTGATAATTAATCAATAAGGCGAATATATCTGTTCAAATGTAAAGCGTAAACAAATCGAGAAAAAGTCAATCTCTGTATGTACATTTCGTCCTATTATGCCTCATCAGCAGAGTTATAGACTGGAAAAACGCTTTGTGTGTGCTTGGCTGACAGGCGGGGGATTCTAACCGTTACACTAGCTGGTCTTCCCAGATTTCTCGCGCTGTTTATAAACTGATATATCCTACATTTTTGGAGACTTGCTGCACGACAGTATGAGAGTACACAAACAGTTTGTTTGATATGGCTATGCCGACAATTTTTGTGCTTGAATGAAGTCATATCTAATTTGAAAATTAATTAGTTGATAATTAATGAGTTAGGCGAATATATCTGTTCGAATGTAAAGCGTAAACAAATCGAGAAAAAGTCATTCTCTGTATGTACATTTCGGCCTATTATGATTATCTAACTTTGAGAAAGGATTTTGTGGTTATAAAAATGCATTGGAGAGAGTTATAGAAATTCATTGGAATGTATTTGGACTATAGAAATATAGTAGAAAATATTTTTGGTTATACAACTACGGTGGGAAAGGATTTTGCCTCTAGGCATGCGTTAAAAGGGTTTTGGACATTGGAAATGTATAGGAGAGGGTTTGGTCTATGGAAATAAATTGAAAAGGATTTTACCTAAAGGCATGTTTTGAAGAGGGTTTGAACTCTAGAAATACATTGAAGAGGCTAAAAAATGTATTCCAAAAAAGGGTTTGGGACATTGGAAATGCTTTAAAAAATAGGGTTTGGGACATTGGAAATGCCTTTAAAAAAAAAATAGGGTTTGGGACATTTGGAAATGCCTTTTAAAAAAATCGGTTTGGACATTGGGATGCCTTTTAAAAAAATTCGGTTTGGCATTGGAAATGCCTTTTAAAAAAATCGGTTTGGGACAAATGCCTTTTAAAAAAATAGGGGTTTGGGGACATTGGAAATGCCTTTTTTAAAAAAAGGGTTTGGGACATTGGAAATGCCTTTTAAAAAAATAGGGATTGGACATTGGAAAGGCCTTTTTAAAAAATAGGATTTGGGACATTGAAATGCACTTAACAGGTTTTGGGACATGGAAATACCTTTGAAGGAGATTGATAGTGTGCAAAAAATAAATTTCAGAGCATCAAAGCTATTGCTGGAAGCATCGGTTCCTGTCAGTTCACGAACGTTAAGCAGTGATCAGTCTGTTCAGTTGTGGAAAGATATTGCCTGAGGGGGGGGGGGGGGGGGTAAAAAAATTAAACAAATAAAACAAAACGTGTAATATTCTTACAAAATAAATTACAGACTTAAAAGCATCGTATTCATTCCACTGTAATATTTCTTTAATTTTACATTAAGAACTTATAAAAAACACTTCTTTTTTTTTTTTTTTTTTTTTACTCAAACAAACCAACCAGAATACATAGCATGCCGAACACTCTATACTGTTAAACATTCTGTGTGTTCCTAGAGAATCAAGGATTAACACATATGCAAAGTTCGGTTAAATCCTACTTAATGGGCATAAATTCCATCATATGTCACCCTGCCGAAAGAAAAAAATATATTAAAAATCAATGAATTAACCGAATTTAATGAATTTTCTTTACATCCGTTAAAATTAATGGTTATAAATAAGACTGTCCAAATTATCCAAGATGTAATATAAAAGTGTACATTTTTATTATCGGGTATTGCTTATCCGCCGTGTTCTTATTGCTTGTGAATGTTGTCCCCTTGGCTAAATAATGAACCACATATACCACATTCTTTATTCATAAAGAAAGGTAAGAAAAATACACACTACACAGAAAAAAAATATAAAGAAAAAAAGAGTAGAGGAAAGATAGGGAGAGTGGGTGAGCACGCAGTAACGATAACGCTAATCTATTTCATTCGAACATAATGAAATATCAAAGGAAACGGAGAGAAAGTTAAATGTATTTTACGTTTTAGATATTGAACAATTTAACAATGGTTCTTAAGTAAACGTATCAAATGTAATAATTACATTATTATACTGTGGTATATCCCTAGGTTTTGCTAGTTAAATAGTTTTGTAATTAGGAACTGAAATAAAATAAAATCAATATCAAAAAAGAGAAAAAACAAAAAGGAAAATATAGAGAGAAGGAAAGATAGTGGGGTGAGCCTGCTGAAAAAATCGGTTCCTGTCAGTTTGTTTTGTTTTACGGCATATCAACCTCAGTGGGTCATTTAATGCCGACAAAGTTGTGAAATAAATTCATTCTTAATGCATAATACAATTTTGTTTATAAACTCATGTTTTTCTATTCAACCCATGGATGGGACCCTAACAGTTACTACCACTCCGGTCAGAGTGGACCTGGGAGCAATGGTGATGAAGGGGTGCTCCACATTCCCCAAACCTCCAGAACTGGAACCTCACCATCAGATAGAGTTTAACGTCATTCCCAGGACATGTAGACCCTCAGCCACCGCCTTCTAGTACCCATATGATAAGAAGGGTTGGGGCTTGCCATAAGGGCAATAGGGTTGGGAAAGTCATATAGGTGCTAGAGCTTGACGTGACCAGCCAATTGATCGGAGGGGGCCTCTCCGACCGCCCGTCTAGCCCAAGAAAAACCTAAAGTGGAATATTGCAAGACATGAACTGCTGGGTTCAATCCTTAAGCATCACGGGTCGCCACCTACGGTCAACAGGTGGACCCATTGGGGGAGTCTTATCCCTCTGCAGAGGTGCAGTCGGTGCATTCTAACGCCCCAGCCGACAGGGTGGAGGTTCCTGTCAGATCCCTAAATTTAAGCAGTGATCAGTCTGTTCAGTACTTAGCACACTCCGTTTTTACTTAAATAAGCAGACCAGCCAGAAACCATCGAATTGCTAAACACCCCATACTGTTAAACATTCTGTGCGTTCCTAGAGAATCGAGAAATAAGTCATTAGTCAAGTTCTGCTATAATCTCCTTAGCGTAACGTTTCTCATCGTACCAAATGCAAATAATGAAATTAGACAACATATTTTCAACACAATTTTGTGATATTTAAAAATGGCAGTATAGATGATGTGGTTGAATCCTACTTAAAGGACATAAATTCCACCATTGTATGTCAGCCTGCAGAAAGAAAAGAAAATACTAAAAAAATCAAAGAATTAACCGAATTTAATGAAATTTTCAATGTTGATTTACTAATGAATAAAAGATATAATGCACCAGTTATTTTATTTGAAAACTTACATTTTTTTTCAGGTCAGTTAACTTTGAACGACATATATTTGAAGTGTAACACAGATCTACAAACATACGTGGTGCAAAGTTAATCTACCTGAAAAAATGCAAGAGTTTTAAAATAAAATAACTGGTGCATTATATATTTAATTCATTAATATATCAACACTCAAAATTTCATTAAATTCGGTTAATTCCCTTATTTTTTTGTATTTTTTTCTTTCGATGCGGTGACATTTGGAATTTAAATAATAAAAATGGCAGTATAGATGATATGGTTAAATCCTGCTAAACGGACAGAAATTCCAGCATTGTATGTCAGCCTGCAGAAAGAAAAATGCTAAAAGTTAAGGAATTAACCAAATTTAATGCAATTTTTAGTGTTCATATATTAATAAATAAACAATATAATGCACCTGTTATTTTATTTGAAAACTCTTACATTTTTTCAAGTCAGTTAACTTTGAACCCGTATCTTTGAGGCGTAACACAGATCCGCTAACATACGTGGTGCAAAGTTAATCTACCTGAACAAATGTAAACGTTTTTAAATAAAATAAGTGGTGCATTATATTGTTTATTAATTGTCAACACTGAAAATTTAATAAAATTTGGTTAATTCCTTTATTTTTAGTATTTTTTTTCTTTCGGCGGGGTGACATACCATGGTGGAGTTTATGTCCGTTAAGTAGGATTTAACCCCAAGTTCTCCTATAATCTCCTTAGCGTAACGGTTCCCCCTCATTCGAAATGCAAATTCTGATATTAGAAAACATTTTTTCAAAAAAATCATGTGATATGTAAAAAGGGCAGTATAGATGATATGGTTAATAGGCTACGGGCCCAAAGGCAAACATTATTCCAGTGACGAGGAAGTGAAATATGTAGTGAGGAAGTGGCTCAAAGAACAGTCAACATAATTTTACAGGCAGGGATACATGCTCTCTTTGAAGGTGGAACATTGCTATTGAGAGAAACGGTGACTATGTGGAGAAGTAGAGATGTGATTCACAGGGGACCAGTTTCATTTTGATATATGATACATCTTCCTGTGTTGGTAATTCTACCTGTCCTAAACAAAATGGCATTACTTTTTGATTCAACTATGGGGAGAAGTAGAAATGTGATCCACAGAGGACCAGTTTCATTTTGATATATTATACATGTTCCTGTGTTGGTAATTATACCTGTCCCAAATAGAATGGCATGACTTATTGACTCAACTTATGGAGGAATAGGGATGTGATCCACAGAGGACCAGCTTCATTTTGATGTATGATACATGTTCCTTTGTTGGTAATTATAAATGTCCTAAACAAAATGGCATTACTTTTGCATTCACCCTCGTAATTAAATTATCATACTGTGGTATATCCACGGGTCCTGCTAGTTATTGTTGTTTTTGTTGTTGCCGTTGGTAGCAGTAGCAACAAATTCTCTCTTTTTTTATTTTTCTCACATTCTCGTCCATTCTTTCTCATCTTCTCTCTCTCTCTCTCTCTCTCTCTCTCTCTCCCGCTCTCTCTCTCTCTCTCTCTCTCTCTCAATTTCCTTGGTAGTTCTTTAATTCCTGAATACTTTCGCCCATTTATTTTTCCTACAGGTAGTATAAATTGAAAAAAATTGAAGAAATTGAGGATCGTACGAGATTTGAACTCACCGAAAATGATTTGCAAGCTTTGCTCTCCTGAAATTGCCCCTCGAAACACCCGAGGGTTTAATCAGCGTATACAAATAATATTAGAAACACAGACAGCGCTTGGGGGATAACATTCCTGGCAATAAAATTGAATCAAACTTTTTAAATCTTCGAAGACCAAAATATAAAATCAATACTAATACTAAAAAAAGAATCTTATGTGTGATTTTTAACGGAATATCCTTAACAGACAGATTACAGTTTCGCTGAGAAATACAAAGGTTCAGCTCCCCCAAAATACACACATATATAAATGCATTTCATAACCGGCGCGTTAACTTGATGAAAAGTGGCTAACATGATGCTTGAAAACCAATGGTAATAATTGCACCATAAATATATTGTACACTATAATGAATTCATATTTGTGTTAGAAGACTTCATATATATATATATATATATATATATATATATATATATATATATATAATTTAAGCTAGCGTGGACATGGAGTCAGTATATATATATATATATATATATATATATTATATATATATATATATATGTATGAGTGGACATATAGTATATATATATATATATATATATATATATATATATATGCTAAACAGAAAGACTACACATTTTCAGCTCCCAAAAACACACACAGATATATAAATGAATTGACATTCTCTGTATTTCTTAACAGGCACGTTGACTTGATGAAAAGTGGCTAACATGATGCTTGGAAACCAATGGTAACAATTGCACTATAAATGTATTGTACACTATAATAAATTCATATTTGTGTTAGAAGACTTCATATATATATATATATATATATATAATATATATATATATATAATTTAAGCTAGCGTGGACATGGAGTCAGTTATATGTATATATATATATTATATATATATATATATGTATGAGTGGACATATATATATATATATATATATATATATGCTAAACAGAAAGACTACACATTTTCCGCTCCCAAAAACACACACAGATATATAAATGAATTGACATTCTCTGTATTTCTTAACAGGCGCGTTGACTTGATGAAAAGTGGCTAACATGATGCTTGGAAACCAATGTTAACAATTGCACCATAAATGTATTGTACACTATAATGAAATATATATATATATATATATATATATATATATATATATATATATATATATATGAAAAAAAATGAATTGAAGTGAATCCGACAGGATGAAATTGATATTTAGAAAAACAAACACATTGATGTTAAAATTCGCTGACAAAAATCTGTTTGACCCTTTATTGAAATGGTCTTCATCAAGAGCGATGTGTGTATAAGGTGTGAGTGGACCGTTATAAGACAAAAGTGGTACAAATGGAACGTTCTAGTTCGTAGCCGGAATTTTTTTTTTTTTCAATTTTAATTTTTTGAAAATGCATAGGGAAGTTTAGATTGAAAAAGAAAGAAATTCTAGTTTGATGAAAGAAAGAAAAAAAGAAAGAAAGAAAGAAAGAAAAGACAGTTAAGATTGAAAAAAGAAATAAAGGGGATATAAGTTTGATTAAAAAGAAAGAAATGGGTGCTTGTGATGAAAGAAAAGAAAGAAAGAAAAGAAAGAAAAGGAAAGTTAGATTGAAAGAAAAGAAAGAACGGAATATAAGGTTGAAAAAAAAAAAAAGAAAGAATTGTTTGATGTAAGAAAGAAAGAAAGAAAGAAAGAGAAAGTGAGACAGGCAATGTAAGATTGAAATAAAATAAAAAGGAAAGAATGAAAGAAAGAAAGAAAGAAAGAAAGAAAGAAAGCAATACAATGTGCGATTAAAAAAGATAGAAAGAAAGAATGAACGAAGGAAGGAAGAAAGGAGAGAAAGAAAGACAGGAATATAAGATTGAAAAAAAAAGAAAAGAAAGATAGGGAATTAAAAAAAAGACAGACAGGAAAAAATAGAAAGTACGATTGAAGAAAGAAAGAGAAAAAGAAAGAAAGAAAAAGAAAACGAAAAAGAAAGAGAAAAAGAAAAAGAAAGAAAGGAAGAAAGAGAAAAAGAAAGAAAGAGAAAAGGGAAGACTGCTCAGTCACTACGGTCTTGTCCTAAGGCATTCCGGATCGTCACAGCCAACAGGCAGCTTTATTTGTGGGTGAAACCTTACCCCTCTGCAGAGGTGCAGTCAGCATACCCCACACCTACGGCTGATATTTCGGTAATTACAATTGTATTTAAAAAAAACCGCAATGAATAAAAAAAAAAATGAGAAAGAAATAATAAACCCTGTCGGCTGAGGCGTTAGAATACATCGACTGCACCTCTGCAGAGGACTAAGATCCCCTCAATGGGGCCACGTGTTGGTAGAGGGTGGTGACCGTGATGCTTAATAACCGAATCCTAATGGATAAGCAATCCATAACATGCAACGCCCCATTTATGGCAAACCCCAATTCTTTTTATCATATATGTGCTAGAAGGCCGTGGCTGAGGGTCGCCATGTACTGGGTAGGACGGTAAACTCTAACTGATGGTTCTGGAGGTCTGGGGAGTGTGTAGCACCCTTTAATAACTATTGCTTCCAGGTACACTAATCCGGAGCGGCTCACAATAATTCTCCAGCCAATGCGATCCTGCAATAATCCTCTGACAGTGGTTCTCGTACGTATCACATCGACCGAACCCTTGTACAGATAACAATGAAGATGAGGACAATAGTCCAAATAACGCAGATAATACTAATCATCAAGCCCCATCTCCAACATTCAGAGAAATTATTAAAAAAATAATTTAGATTTAGCACAAAGCTACAGTGAGGATCGAACTCAGTGTTCAGTTGTAATGGATCAGCTTGACGAGTTTACTAACCACGACATAATGTACCAATGTCGAACCTCCTTATTTAGTAATGCATATCGTCCTAATCTGAACTTAATCAATAAACACCTATAAAAGTGAAATATTCAGTACGTTAGCCGGTACTTTTAAAAAGAAATCGGTATCCAGACCTAGAGGGGGAAAAAAAACCAACAAAAAAAAAAAAAAAAAAAAAAAAAAAAAAAAAACAGCCGTTTATAATTCTTTTTGGTGCTAGACACTTTTATACTGAACGATTTACGCTATCATTAGTTTAAATAATCGAAGTTTTAACTTTTAACTACTCGTTATATTTTTATAACTCTTATACATTTTATCGTTGTTTTAAAAGCCTCTAGCAAGAGTCTTATCAGATACATTTTAAATATTTGACAAAAAAAAGAAAAACTATTATGGCTGAAGGTAAGTCGAATTTTATATCAAAAAAGAAATTTAAAGAACTCCTTCTTTTCTTACTTTTATACCTGATTTGTTTTTGTTTTTTATTTTATTTTCAGTCGAATATATTTCGACACCAGTGTTTTACCCGGTCTTCGGGCCTTGTCCAGTGGCTTAAGCCATTGTACCTGGTAAAGAATTTAATAACAGCGTGGATCCCAGGGTCTATACCCCTAAGCACCACCTGTCTCGATTTATTGTCCGGTGCGTTAGGCGCTTCCAAAAAAGAACACCGAAGTTATACGCGAATTTTTTTACACTAGCTACTGCATGAGATTCGTTTAGTGCTTGTCTCCACCACAATAATCGGACTTTGTTTTTCTGACATGGTGGGTTATGTAGGAGAATAGGTAATTTATGAGGAAGTGCGTCCCAGTCTCCTACCTCAGAAACTGCTACCCGGTGACTATTAAAATAAAGTCCCCAGCTATGTCGTCTCGGCGGTGTTACTTGAAAGAAAACCACCAACTTAGGGCGTTAAATGTATTTTAGAGGAGGGCGTCTCTTTTTTGATATGGAGATGGGTGGAATATATATATATATATATATATATATATATATATATAATATTATAAGTAAAAAATAATAGACAAATGGGAGGTAGATATACATCTTCATATCTAAACAAGAATTACGATAAATTTCTAAAACAAATTACGATAAATAAGAATTACGACAAAAAAGAGAAGCCCCCCCCACTTCTAAAATACATTTAACGCCCTATGTTGGTTGTTTTCTTTCAAGTAACACAACCGGGACGCACTTCCTCATAAATTACAGGAGAATACATATTTTCAAATACTTCTACCGCCGAATATTTACTTAAATACTCTGCCCGTGGCCCAAAGATCAGATCGGTAAATACTCCCCCTCCCCCAAATGGAAGTAGGTGTGTTATGGGTTTAATATTAAGGAGCGTCTAATGGTGAGGCTTCAATACCCCTTTATTGCAGGCATTGCCGACTGGGCTTTAAGAATACACCGATTGCACTTCTGCAGAGGGATAAGACCCAACCCAATGGGGCCACGTTAGCCTGTGTGGCAACTCCTGGTGGTTAAGGATAGAACCGTGGTGTCTGGCCGTGGATGGCGACCCGTGAAGCTTAAGGATAGAACCCAGGTGGTTGATCAGTACATGACTTGCAATACTCCACTCCGATTAATCGGCTGGTCATGTCAAGCTCTAGCACCTATATGATTGCCCTTACGGCAAGCTCCAACTCTTTTTTATCATATGGGTGCTAGAAGGCAGTGGCTGAGGGTCTACATATCCTGGGAATGACGTTCCAGTTATGGAGGTTTGGGGAATGTGGAACATCCCTTCATCACCATGGAACCACTCTGAACCGGAGTGGTAGGGTACCTCTGCAGAGGGGTTAGACTCCCAAACTCCTCCAATGGGGCCACCTGTGTTAGGGTCCCATCTATGGGGTAAATATTAAAACATGTTTATAAACAAAACTAATTTATTTAAAACACATTGTGTATCCATTAAGAATTAATTTATTTCAAAACTTTTTAAGCATTAAATGACCCACCGAGGTTGATATGCCGTAAAACAAAGGCAGTGTCATGGATAGCATACTAAGGTGCATATCTTATTATAATGGAGATTGTGGGTTTGTTTGTCTGTAACCGAAACTACACAAGTCACAATTCCCTTTGTTATTTACACACATTCTCCATGATTTTATTTTTTATTTAAACCTCAATTATTAGTAAAATTGTTTTACATCATTAAGACTGTTAACAATATCCACATACTAATAACATGCAATCATATTTATATATTCAACGAAATAGCGGTTTACAGTGTGAATGGGAAGCCTAATTTGCATATTGATCTTAAAAAATTTGATTTTAATAAATATATGCTTAGTATTATTGATTTCTAATTGTTTGGTTTATTCTTAATAAATATGAGCAAAAATCTCGGATAAATCTTAACAGAAATCTATTAACATAAAGAAATAACTGTAATTTTATTCTTTTGTTCCTATTTTAACTAAATAGTTAAATTAGGGAAATTTACCACTGAAAGACGGGAGTAAGGAAAATGGTGGAACAGTTAGTTTCAAAGTTGTTCTATTTTCCGATTATACCCCCTCTGTTCCAAATATTTTTATCTGAATTCTTATTCAGTTTCATTAGCCTTTCTAATTTAACATGATATTTTATTATATTAAAACTTAAATACTTGCACCCGGAGGGTGCATACATTTGCTAGTAATAGTAAAGGTTCAACACTTTTTTTGTCATGACTCCCAGGTAAACTTGGAGGTTGTATCTGTATGGGTCTAATGTTTTTAAAATTTACTCCTATTCAATAGAACCGTATAAAAAGAAATTATCTAAATATTAACTAATCTTATTCTCTAGGCGGTCCACCGGAGAGTCCCGATTCGATCAATCAGCTGGTTTCCCCATGCAATAGCATCTATATGGTTATTCCAACCTTTTGCTCTTATCATACAAGTAAGTAAAAATTACTTTTAATTAAAATATATTTATTTTTATATCTCCTTGGGCATCCTATATACAGATCAAATGGAGGCGCATGGTCTAATGGTTAGAGTCGTAGGAAATGGACTCGTCAACGCGAGTTCAATTCCTGGACGAAGTTGTTGGAATTTCACATGGCGCTAATACCCTTGGGAAAGGTATGAATCCAATTCTCCCTCCAGCTATGGTTAAATAGCAGGGCAGACTGGACTCTTTAACCATGGCTAGGTAACCAGTCTAGGAGAAGGAAAACTCTTAATTCAAACCTGTTAAACTCCGCTTCTAGCACCCATATGATAAAAAAGGGGTTGGAGCTTGCCATAAGGGCAATAGGGTTGGGAAAATCATATAGGTGCTAGGACGCGTATTTTTGTATATTTCTGGATAGTTAAACTCCGCTTAAGAAATTGACCTTGTGTCGCATCCTGCTCGTGTGGAGGTGTTGGGATATATATATATATATATATATATATATATATATATATATATATATATATATATATATAATATAAATTCTTTCAGGTAATTCATCTGATAATTCCCAGAAAACGTCCTATTTAAATGATATTTCTATTTCTAATGTCTTATAAAGGTATATCAATCTTGTGGGTTATTTAATGCCAAATCATATCTTTGTGTATATGATTTATAAAGGTATAGATTTTAGGTATTTATTCTATTTTTAAATTGTTGGTGCAAGACAACAGTTGGTAATTAATTTTGATTTACACGCGTATTTTTGTATATTTCTGGATAGTTTTGTTTTAATTCTTGTTGGGTATTCAATATTTTAAAACGTATTCAAAAATTATTTTAAATTTATTCAACCCATAAATGGAACCCTAACGGGTACAACACTTCCGGGAGTGGAACCTCACCACTTGGTACCGTTTAACGTGATATGCAAGACACTAATACCCTAAGAAATCACATCGCCCTGTCGGCTAGGTCTTTAGAATATAACGACTGCACCTCTGCAGAGTGGTAAAACTCCCACAATAGGGCCATCTGTTGACCGTGGATGAGCAGTCCATGACTTGCACAACTCCACTTTGGCCATTTTCTTGGGCTAGACGGGCGGTCGGAGAGGATCCCTCCTATCAATCGGCTGGCCACCTCAAGCCCTAGAACCTATATGATTGCCCCAACCATATTGCCCTTATGGCAACCCCCAATCCTTATCATATGGGTGCTAGAAAGCGGTGGCTGCGGGTCTACATGTCCTGGGAATGACATTACCCTCTATCTGAGGGTGAGGTTCCAGTTCTGGAGGTTTGGGGAATGTGGAGCACCCCTTCATCACCATTGCTCCCTGGTCTACTCTGACCCAGAGTGGTATTACCTGTTAGGGTCCTATCTATAGGTTAAATAAAAAAAAACATTAGGTTTTAAAGAAAATTGTA
This sequence comes from Doryteuthis pealeii, assembly GCA_023376005.1. Lineage (NCBI taxonomy): Eukaryota > Metazoa > Mollusca > Cephalopoda > Myopsida > Loliginidae > Doryteuthis > Doryteuthis pealeii. Next base: position 1,986,999 of record CM042181.1, on the reverse strand, counting down.
TTATGCATTAAGAATGAATTTATTTTACAACTTTGTCGGCATTAAATTACCCACCGAGGTTGATATGCCGACAAACAAACCAAACCAAACCAGTACACTACGACCCCCAGACACTGCCCTCTAGCACATATGTTAAAAAGGGGCGGACCTTTATTTCTCAAACCGATTTACCAGCAATTAAAATCAAATGTATATTTCATTCTCGTGTGTCAGAAACCTCAAACATTGAACATAGAAATTTTTTAACGCAACCTTTTTCAAAAAAAAAAAAAAAAAATTTAAATTAACTCTTTGCCTACGAATTTTCCCCTCGACTATACCGAATTTTTGGAATTTTAAAAAAAATCATTTCGAAAGGAACGAGTACCTGTCTCCGGGCCGCCCTGTCGGCGGGGCGTTAGAATATACCAGCTGTACCTCTGCAGAGTTGTAAGACTCCTCTAACGGGGCCACCTGTTGGCTGTGGGTGCCGACCCGTGATGCTTAAGGATAGAACCTGTTCATGACTTGAAATATTCCCCTTTTGCCCTTTCTTGGGGTAGACGGACGGTCTGAGAGCCCCCCTCCGATCAATCGGCTGGTCACGTAAAGTCCTAGTAACTATATGACCAAACCAATCGAATATGTTTAAAAATCATTAGTATTGGGTAGGAATATATTAAAACACGTAACTGTGCAAATTATTGGTGTCCGATAAGAATTACTTAAACCATATAACAGTGTGCATTTACCCCCCCCCCACACACACACCGAAGAGCGTCCCAACGTGATGTAATGATTAGTAAAACTAGTTTTCTCAGAATTATTAATTTTATTATTCAAATCTTTTTATCTGCATTCTTATTTAGTTTCACTAGCCTTTCTAATTTAATATAATATTTTATTACATTTAAACTTAAATATTTTCACCCAGAGGGTCCATAGATTTTGACAAATGTGCTAAGTATTGATTTCTAATTGATTGGTTTTATCATAATGAATAATAAATCTCGGGGGGGGGTAAATCTTAATAAATTAAAAAATATTATAATGCAGTGTATTTTTTATCTGTCTGTAACCGAAACTATTAAAGTCACAATTCCCTTAGTTATTTACGTCACATTCACCATATTTTATTTTTATTTAAAACCCAGTTATTAAAATTGTTAGGGCCGGTTTAGCTCAGTCGGTAGTGTTCGGCTAGGAATCACAAGGTTCCTGGTTTGATACCGGCCCTCAGCGTATGAGTAGCACAGGGATCTGTGCGGTAAAGTAAGCTGACGGTAGGAGTGGTGCTCCACCTCAGACGCTAAAACAATCTCCTTGATCTAGTGCTAGTGAAAAAGATAGACTCCCTCGCTGTCTGGCTGATACCGACATTAGGCCACCCCGACGACTTTACTTTTTACTTTACATTATCAATAGCTTTGACCAAATCTACATATTAATACCATGCAATTGTATTTATATATACAACAAAATAGCAGTTTACAGTGAGGCTAATTTGCATATTTATATCAAGAATTGAATTTTAATGGATGTGTTTAGTATTACTGATTTCTTGTTTGGTTTCTACCTTAATGAATAGGAGCAAAAATCTGATAAATATTAAGAGCTACATTAACAATAAATAACTGTAATTTTACTTAACTGTAAATCTTTACTTCCGGTTTTAACCAAGATAGTTAAATTAGGAAAATTTAGCAATGAAAGACGGGAGTGATGGAATAAGTTTCAGTTCTATTTTTCGATTATACTCCCCCTCTTTTAAATATTTTTATTTGCATTCGGCTGAGTGTTGAAATAGGTCAGAAAAGTAAAACGGAAAAGTTTGGTGTGGACATAGAATTTAAGGAATTTAGAAATTACTCAAATAGCCTTATTTCTTGAAAAATTATAAATAAGGCTTATTAATTCAATTAATTACGTTTTTAATTTTACGTTTAATAATAATAATATTAATTTACGATTTAAAGATGATACATAATAATAATGATAATAATAACAAAGATATTACATAATTTTTAGATTTAAAGATGCTATATATTATTATTATTATTATTATTATTATTATTATTATTATTATTAATTTACATTTAAACAAACATAAAAATAGTTGACAAAATGACAAAAATACCTTTTATCACCAAACTGGTCCGTTTTACTTTTCCGACCTATTTCAACACTTAGCCTTGCATTCTTTAGTTTCATCAGTCTTTCTAATTTAATATTTTATCACATTAAAACGTAAATACTTGCTAATTGGATCATATGACCTTGAGGCACCCCATTTTGATCTCGATTAAGAAGGACATCTTTTTCATTAACATCGTCAATATCTAGTTGTTTCTTAGGGGTTAGTTTTATAATTTTGAAAAATCTAAATATCGTCTGTTAATATCGTCCTTTCTTAATCGAGATCAAAAAGGGGTGCCTAAAGGTCATATGGTACGAATAATTTATTAAATTATCTATTTTTTTTCTCTTCCAGCATCTCCAGTCAACGTTGACAGCGGGACGTCTATGAGCCTCCACGATGAAATATCCTCAATGATAGACAACGATTCCTTGGATGATATCAAGGAAATGTTAGAAACCTTTCAACCCGACCAAAGTGACAGAATTCTTAAAACTTCAAACGCCGGCTACACACTTTTATTTTTGGCAATTAAAAACGAGAGGCTAGAAATAGCCCGTTATCTGATCGAACTCTCTGGCCGATATGGCCGCCACGAAATGTGCGAGAGTTGGAAAGTTTCCCGCCACCCATTGTCAGCCGCCATTCTCTCTGGTAATATCGAATTGGTTCGTCTGGTCGCCCGAAACCTGATCGACATCAACGATTATGTCTACGGTCCTTTCACGCCCCTACTTCTTGCGGTGTGCAGCGGGAATGTCCAGTATGTCAAGCTGATGGTGCGCTTAGGGGCCCGTATCAATATCCCTACATTTTGTGGGATCACCCCTCTGATGCTTTCTGTCTTTTCCAGCCCTATCTGCGAATTTCTCGTCACGGAACGCGTGGACTTCAACCTCCAGGATCGAGAAGGCAACACTGCTGTTCACCTCGCCGTCCTCGGGAAGAATTTGGAGAGTTTAATGGCTCTGGTTAGCGCCGGTGCTGATATTCGAATCAAGAACAATAATGGGATGACACCGTTAATGCTTGCCTCTGTCCAAAGGAACCTGTTGTCGGTAAATTTCCTACGGAAACGTCCCGAGTATTCTGTAGTTGAAGGAATAGAGGCCCTGGAAGTAATCAGCGCTTGCTGTGTGTGTGATCGAATGCCGATTTTAAGATACTGGCTAGAATCTTTGATTTTCAGAGCAGAATCCTGCGCTAAGCGAAATATTGCTCCCCAACAAGAAATTCTCGATTACTCTCTAGAGTTCACCAAGAAATCCGAACTGGAATGCTTGCACAACAACCCCTTATATCTTGCTTATCAAGGGGTCCTCGTCATTGAAAGGGTCATAGGGAAAAATAATTATATGTATCTAGACTGTATTTTGAAAGTCGCCTCTATTGCCAAAGACCAAGGAAAACTGCTAAAACTTCGGCAGCTAATGGAATATATTAAAGATTATTCTAATTCAAAACGGCCAGTTTTCTTGCTGCCTGTTCAAAGTCCTTCCAAGATCTCTTTACAAAAATCGCAAATGGCTCAGTAGAACAGTTCATTAAAAACGGAGGATTAGACCTTTTTAAGCTGATTGCACACACCACTACGAGTTTATGGGATAACTACAAACACCTAATGATAAACAATCCTTACTTTCACGATACTAACTACTCTGGAATAGTCGATACCTTCTTGTATATGATATCTACCATCCAGAAAATGGAAATCCCTATTCCGTACACGAACGAGATCAAGAATTTGGTCGTACTTCTGGTAAACGCGAAACCATACGTTATAACCTGGCAATCACTCTTGCATCGTGTTATCAAATTGAGAGTAACCCACAAGTGGGCCTCGGTGGCGCTGCTCCGAGTGCTCCTGCAGTTGGGTGCCGATGTTGAATCTAAGGACTATTTCGGACGAACTCCAATTAAGTACTGCCTTAAACATACGCCGAAAGAAGAGTTTTCGGATGTTGCGATGTTACTCTTTGAATATGGAGCTAACGTAGAACGTTTGGCTACGAAGAGGGCTCTTTTGAGAACCCCTTTCTCATTGATAAACGCGGCGGTAATTAACTTGGGTAATCAAATGACCTGTACTGAGGTCATGCCGGAAGTACTCGAGGACTTTGCAAATTTGCATATTTAGACTCGTGTAGTTAGTCATTAAACATTTTTTTTTTTTTTTTTTTTTTTTTTTTTTTTTTTTTTCGAATCTTAAATATTGGATGATTTGAAACTTAAAAAAACGACTCGCTTAGTGCAAAGCATCTCTCTATTTGTCTCGTTTCATTGAGGTAAGAAACCCCCATGGCCTTGAACTCTTCTTGAATCCCGTGACGCGGTTGACTAAGGACTTTCATATGAATTTCTTAGTAGATAATGAACATAAGATAATTTGATTGAGGTTGGTTGGTGGATAGATATGTTGCATAGCGCCTTCTTTACCGGCACTAAATAGGTATATGTTATATACTGGTCTTTTCACTGTACCAAATCAGCATATAACGTTATATACCTTTCTTACTTCTTACTCTGTCGTCTATTCTTCTGGCCGGCTTTGCTTCTGATCGTCTAACATCTATCTTGGTCTGGTCTTCTATTGAGGATTCCGGGTCTGGTTTCTGTTAGGGATCATTCTTTATCAGAAGCCTTGTGTCATTGTTAGTTTTTAGTAATAAACACAAGACTTCGATTTATGTTGATGTTACTTTATTCTAAATCCCCACCCAGACAATCTGCGCAGATGAGGCTTACATGTTGCTAGCTCGGCTTCTAACTGCCTAACTGAGTTGCTTACTCCTTAAACCGGAAGGGGCTTTCTATAGGGGTTCCGGTTCTCACAGTCTATCCCCAGAAATCAAGGTCAAAGTGAGGTCAAACGCTGTCACTCACTCTCAAGGCCATCAGCTATACTAATCGCCATTATGATTTCTACAATACTTTAAAAATGTATTAGGGATCCAATAATTATGTACAGATAGATATAGCGGACGTTGGTAGATAGATGGTTAGATATAGTGAAATCTGGTTGATAGATAAATATAATAGACTCTGGTAGGTAGGTAAAGAGTGGACGTTGGTTGGTTGGACATTCGATGCGTGGATAGTTAGTGGACATTGGACAGATAATGACCATGCTGGTCCAGATTTACTCGAAATCTCTAGAGCGTCACTCCGCTCCTAATATTCTGAATTCTCCACAGGGAGACCGAATTACAATGGTTGGAAAACAGCCCCTTGCTTTTCAAGGGACCGTTGTCATTCAAGGACGAAAAAGACCCTCAATTGCCAAAAACGTAACAAACTTTCACAAGATTCAGCTGCTAATTGAATATCTCAACAAAAATTATCTGAAAAAATTCGTTTACGTGAGCTGTTTTTTGTCGAACCTTGACGTCTGTATTATTTGGATTATTCGGACTATTGACCTCATTTTTATTATCAAAACAACGCTTCGGCCGATGTGCCCTCTGGTCGTATTCAGATGAGGTCATTACTCCAAATACTAGAAATTGTCAAACCTCATCTCAAAACTTCAGAAAAAATACTTCTCGTTTCTTTTCACTAAAATCGCTGGAGATGGCGATCTACAGAGATTCGATTTTAAAAAGAGGGTTTGAGATTTTAAAATTGGTGACATGACGTTATCTAGAGGAATAGTTTTCGAGCTAACAATATCAACAAAATCTTATAAGCTAAACCATCAGGCCTTTTATCACAAGTATCTTATTGTAATAAAGTTACAGCATATCGCTACATAATTTTTATGGAGAATAAAAACGCACGCATTATTTAGATTTCTGTTATATGTATCTTCAAACAAATGATTCGTAGCTATAACTGTAGATTAAGACCCCCCCTCCCAAATAATGGGACCACCTGTTAGCCGTGGGGTTCCGATCCGTGCTGCTTAAGGACGGAATCATGGAGATGCCATGCAACACCCCACTTTGGCCTTACTTAGGCTAGCGGGGCGGTCGGAGAAGCCTGTTCCGGTCATCTCAAGCCATAGCATTTATATGGTTGTCCCAATCCTATTGCTCTCATGGCTCATTTATGGTTTAAATCAGTGGTTCTCAACCGGGGTCCATATGGACCCTCGGGGACCATGTAACATTTTTGGGACCCTGGCAAGTAAAATGTATTTAACTATAAAAATACAATGGGATTTTTTAACAACGAATGGCTCTGGGAGGGGGGGGGTCCACCAGAGTAAAATAGGATTAAAAGGGGGTCAATAGGTACAAAAAGTTTGAGGCCCATTGGTTTAAATAGTAAAATGTGTTTATAGTAAATGAGCATCCATTAAGAAAGTATTTATTTCAAAATTTTGACATTAAATGACCCACCGAGGTTGATATGCCGTAAACCTGCTCCTGATGACTTTTTTTTCGGGGATTCTTCTAGAAGTCCTACGAAAAATATGAATGCCGAAGGTTTTTCTGCAATAAAAGTCACAGGCTCAAATACGCCAATGGCATTAAATAACCCACAGGGTTGGCATGCCATTAAACCAAACCAAATACGCCAATACTTCCTGGAAAATCCCCGGATATTAACCTTCAAATCTTAAATGACCAGCGGCAGATTTGATTTTTATAATAAAATTGCTTAAAGGGGAAATATTGCCGGAGATTCGAAATTACTCCCATTTTTAAACATTTAAATGTCATTTCTTGTGATTAATACGGGGAAAGCTAGAGTTATGTTTGAGATAATTGATGATTTGTTATTTAGTAAAAGGGTTGAAAGGAGTTGTTATATAAACTTAACATGATTTGGGTATATAATGGAGAGATAGTTGTAGAGAGGTTTTTTAGGTTAGTTGTAGTTTGTTAGTTATAGTTTTATAGTTTTAGTTTTTTGTTGAGAGGTTATTAGTTGTTTTTTTTTTTTTTTAGTTAGTTGTAGAGAGGTTTTTTTTTTTTTTTTTTAGTATATAGTTAGTTGTTGAGAGAGTTTTTTTTTTTTTTTTTTTTTTTTTTTTTTTTTTTTTTAGTTATATAGTTAGTTGTAGAGAGAGGGTGTTTTTTTTTTTTTTTTTTTTTTTTTTTTTTTTTTCTTTTTTTAGTTATTTAGTTAGTTGTAGAGGGTGTTTTTTTTTTTTTTTTTTTTTCTTTTTTTAGTTATATAGTTAGTTGTAGAGGGGTTTTTTTTTTTTGTTTTTTTTTTTTTTTTTTTTTTTTTAGTTATATAGTTAGTTGTAGAGGGTGTTTGTTTTTTTTTTTTTTTTTTTTTTTTTTTTTTTTTAGTTATATAGTTAGCTAGTATTATAGTTAGTTGTAGAGGGTTTGTTTTTTTTTTTTTTTTTTTTTTTTTTTTTTTTAGTTATATAGTTAGTTGTAGAGTTTTTTTTTTTTTTTTTTTTTAGTTATATAGTTAGTTGTAGAGAGGTTTTTTTTTTTTTTTTTTTTTTTTTTTTTAGTTATATAGTTAGTTGTAGAGAGGTTTTTTTTTTTTTTTTTTTTTTTTTTTTTTTTTTTTTTTTAGTATATAGTTAGTTGTAGAGAGGGTTTTTTTTTTTTTTTTTTTTTTTCTTTTTTAGTTATATAGTTAGTTGTAGAGAGGTTTTTTTTTTTTTTTTTTTTTTTTTTTAGTTATAGTTAGTTGTAGAGAGGTTTTTTTTTTTTTTTTTTTTTTTTTTTTTTTTTTTCTTTTTTAGTTATATAGTTAGTTGTAGAGAGGGTTGGTTATATAGTTAGTTGTAGAGAGGGTTAGTTAATTGGTTATATAGTTGTGTAGAGAGGATAGAAATCATAGTTCTTACTTGTTACTCTGCCTGTTGACTCGACTCGGTCACCATTTTTACTGCTTGGGCTGACTTCTGTTGAGGGCTGGTTTTCCTCTTCGTCGATTCTTTTTGTTGGGCTGGTCATTGCTTGTTTAATAAGTTTTCTTAATCAAGTTTTTATTTCTTAGCCCATGATTCCACCGTGGGTGGGTGGGGATGAACCCGGGATCTGAAAACAACGTCTACGCTCCTTCGAAATTGGGTTGCATCTGCTAACTAAGCTAACATATTATCACGCGTCCCTAATGGATACGTTTTTAAGAGATTCGAAGGGTTATTACCTGTCAGTGTAATTTTCCATGATGCCCCTTTATTTTAAATCTAACGACAGTAATTCAAATTCTAATAACAGGTACATTCACAATTTGACTGGTTATACATTGTAACAGAGGCAACTTGGGGGAAAATACCCGATGTTCGCTATTCTACGCCATGACCACAAATGCTGCTCTTATTAGCGCCTACGTAGTGGTATATTTTTCTTTTAATCCGGCAAATCTTATAAATGATTTGTTTTAATCACAAAGTGCACGAATTTGAAATTAAAATGAACGGTAGGATTCTAGAATCTAATTAAGAGAAGTTAGTAAGGGTAAAAACACTGATGCTTAAGGATGGAACCCTGGTAGATGAGCAGTCCAAAACCTCCAACTCTTTGGTCCTTACTAAGGCGAGACGGGCGGTCGGAGAGGCCCCTCTGATCAATCAATTGATCGTGTCAAGCGCTAGCATCTACATGATTGTCCAACACTATTGCCCTTATGCCAACCCCAACCCCTTCTATCATGTGTGCTAGAAGGCGGTGGCTGAGGGTCTTCATGTCCTGGGAATGACGTTAAAATCTATCTGATCGTGATGTTCCAGGTCCTGGGAAATATGGAGCACCCCTTCATCACCATTGCTCTGACCCGGATTGTAGTACCTCTCGGGATACCATCATTGAGTTAAATCTAAAAACATGAGTTTATAAAAAAATTAAGTATCCGTTAAGAATGAATTTATTTCCAAATTATAATATTTTAGCCCTAAGGAAACTTCCGTTATAATGTGCTTTATTTTAATGCTATATTATAACCAGTACAAAACTGATAATTATGATACACTTATTATTCCATATTCATAAACGGTGGCATTAGTTAATTTTTCTGACACAAAATTATGGAATTAGTAAACTTAACGTATTTTTTATCTTTACTTTTAATTTCTTTACTTTGAATTCATTTTTATTTTAGAAAAATTAGTCAGAATCTCCGGACTAGTTCACCGAATTTGCCGTAATTCACAAAGTATAATTTAAATTTGTAAATTTAAATGTACATGTAATAGATGAATCCCAATGCATTTAAATGGTATTTAAGCCTCAACACCCACCCCCACCCCGCACCAGTCAATGTTTTAAGATGAGTTTAACAGGTTTGAATCCAGTCTACTTTCTAAGATCAACTATCCTCTTAAAAATGATTTAGCTATTTTTCAGAAACAGGACTGGCTAATTGGATAAAAAAGTTGCCATTGAAAATCTGCCAAAAGAACGATTCTGTATGTTTGTGCAACAACCGACTGCATGGCATTTGATAAAAGTTTAATAAATTCAACACCTTATTTTCCGACATGGGTTAAATAAGGTTATAAATCAATGATATATTATATTATATTATATATAACTTGGTTAAAAATGATTAATAGATTAAAAATTAACAATACAAATAAATGAAAATATAATCTTCTATCTATACATATATACAGACCGGTGGGTGTATATGGATGTCCGGAGGAAACTTCGAAAAAAAAAAAAACATCTTATTATAATGGAGATTGTGGGTTTGTCTATCTGTAACCGAAACTATATTACTATACAAGTCACAATTCCTTTAGTTATTTACATCATATTCTCCATGATTTTATTTAAACCTCAATTATTAATAAAATTGTTTTACATTACTTACACTGTTGACCATATCTACATACTAATAACATGCAATTGTATTTATATATACAACAAAATAGAGGTTTACAGTATGAATGGGAAGGCTAATTTGCATATTGATCTTAAAAAATTGATTTTAATAAATATATGCTTAGTATTATTGATTTCTAATTGTTTGGTTTTATCTTATTGAATATGAGCAAAAATCTCTTCAATAAATCTTAAAAGAAATCCCTTAACAAGAAGAAATAACTGTAATATTATTCTTTACTTCCTATTTTAACTAAACCGTTTAAATTAGGAAAATTTATTAATGAAAGACGGGAGTAACGGAAAATGATGGAAGTGTTAGTTTCAAAGTTGTTCTATTTTTCAATCATACCCCCTGTTCAAAATCTTTTTATCTACATTCTTATTCAGTTTCATTAGCCTTTCTAATTTAATATGATATTTTATTATAAAATTTAACTAAAATACTTGCACCCGGAGGGTGCATATATTTGCTAGTATATATAATATATATATATACACATTAGATATCACCATGGCTTGGTTTTTGAGCAAAAAAAAAGATTTGATTTATATTCTTGAAGATAATTAAAAAATAAAATTTAAATGATAACAGCATGGATTTTTTTTCATTTAGCATTTTAGATAGTAGACATTAACATTTCTTTTCAGAGTAGCTGGATCAATGCAAGGTCTAATTTTACATAGGGATTTAAATGGGGCATCCCACGAAGATTCATCTCCCGAACCAGTAATAATGGATCTTCGGGACTAACTTTAAAAAAAAATCCCCGTCTACCCAGGCAACGCTGGGTAGCCGCAGCTAGTCTTCTTATAAAAATGGAGAGTTCTTTTTATTTGTCTGTAACCAAAACTATATTACTACTCGGTTATTTACGTGGTTTACATTATTAATAATGGAAGTATTGTCGCTTTAGCCTGTCAGTACTGCTGTATGGCTCCACCACCTGGACCCTAACAAAGCACCTTGAGAATAAGCTAGATGGGACCTGCAAAAGAATGTTGCGTGCAGTCATGGAAGCAGCACCCCACAAGGAAGCAACTATATGGTCACCTGCACCACATCTCACAAACCATCCGGGTGAGACGGACTAGACATGATTTCTAATTGTTTGGTTTTATCTTAAAGAATATGAGCAAAAATCTCAGCAAAATAATTCCATTAACAAGAAATAATTGTGATTTTATTATTTACTTCCAATTTTAACAAAATATTTAAATTAGGAAAATTCAAGGAACGACGAAAGAGATGGAAAATGATGGAAGAGTTAGTTTCAAAGTTTTTTTTTCTACTTTTTATTTATTATACCTCACGGTTTCAAATCATTTTATCTGCATTCTTATCTAGTTTCATTGCTTTATCTTATTTAATATATTTCATTACATTAAAACTCCGAAGGGTGCATATTTTTTGTATAGTGCAAATAATTAAATCACAATGCTTCTAAATGGTGTATATATTATATATATATATATATATATATTATATATATATATATATATATATATATATATATATAAAAATATATAAATAAATAATAACAAATACCTTACATCCGTCCATACCTGTTTTACTTTATATATAAAAAATAACAAAATAATCAATCATAAAAATTATTTTTCTAAAAATCTTTTGAAAGCCAACTGTCACATTGTTTAATACCCATCCCCTTTTCAATAAGTTAATTCGTCTAGTTCCCAACATCTCAAAATCCGCTATAATAAAGTGTTGACCGACAAAAAAAGATATACATATCGTCGTTACCGGCAAAAATACGGCGGGAATGCCCACATTGGAAAATAATGTAACAACTTTCGTTCTCTCTTTTGCAAAATCAAGGTTTTTTGTTTTTGAACTCATTTGACTTTTATCTCCGATCACAAACACCACGGAGTAAACGGCCTCTGAAGATGATTTTTGTAAAATCGAAATATTGATCAATATCAGCTATGATTATGTTATAAATTGTTTTCTCTTTAACAGCATTGTGTGGTGTTTTCATTCCATCTTTTTCATACTCATACTGTCGGATTAATTTCCTTTCTTTTATCTTATATATATAATTTGCCAAACCGCTGCACACGAGTAGGATGCGACACAAAGTCAGTTTCTTAAGCGGAGTTTAACAGGTTTTAATTCAATTTTCCTTCTCCTATGTGATGCAGACAGAGAAATGTTTTAGTGAAAAAATATTTACAAATGGGCTAATTTATTTAAACAATGTCAAGAGTACTCACTAGCAAGACCTGTGGATATACCACAGTATAACAACTTTATTATTTCAACGTTTGATATGTTTACTTAAGAGCTATTGTAAAATACTTCAATATGTACATGATCATAAGTATAATAATCTTAATATATCTATCTCACTTTTTTTTTGTTCTTTTCATCTTTTCCTTATGTTTATTTGAAACAGATTAGTGTTATCACTTGCGCGCACTCATCCCCTCTATTTTTACCCTACTTTATTTCTTAACATTTTTCTGTGTAACATATATTTTTTCTTCTCTTTCTTTTCTTTATGATAAAAACGGAACGGTCCATTATTTAGCTGAGGTGACTGCACTCACAAGAAAATAAAGAATCCGGCGGAGAGGTGACAACAGATAATCAGTATATTTTGCATTTCAGCTTGTACGATTTAGACAGTCTCATTTTTTAACCCGAGGGTGTTGCAAGATGATAACTGTCGGAATATTATGGTACACTATTGATCTATATATAATGAATATTGGGGGGGGTCGAAAGAAAAGAAAATAGACAGTGAATAATAATAATAATAATAATAATAAAATTTAAAAAAATAATGTTTGGTTGGATGGATTTTACGGTATGTCAACCCTTGGGCTATTTCATACAAAAAACATTTTGTTGGGTACTCCAATTCTTTGAACCCTTTGTCTACTTTAAGCCACTCTCAGTGGCTCTCTCAGCACTGCGATCAAACTATAAAAAAACTGAATGTTAGTTCATGATAATTGTGCAGAAAAAGTTCTTCCAGGCCGTTGCCGTGTCAGTGTTGCTGTATGGCTGCACCACCTGGACTCTAACGAAGCGACTTGAGAATAAACTAGATGGGAGCTGAACAAGGATGCTGCGGGTGATCCTGAACAAGACGTGGAAACCACCCCACGAGAAAGCAGCTGTACGGCCACCTACCACATATCACCCAAACCATCCGAGTAAGACGGACAAGACACGCGGGACACTGCTGGAGAAGCAAGGACGAACACATAAGCGGCGTCCTCCTGTGGAAGTCAGTACATGGGCACGCCAGTGTGGGCCAACCAGCAAAGACGTACATAGATCAGCTCTGTGTGGATACAGGATGCTGTATAGAGGACCTCCCGAGAATGATGAGTGATAGGGACGGATGGAGAGTGATTGTCATGGATACCCGTGCCAACAGCGCGACTTGATGATGATGATGACAATAACGGTAGGTATTTATTTGAACAAAATGAGTTATGAGGTGAATTAGAGAGTGGACTTTGAAATATTCAATCATACAGAAATAAAAAACCAAAACTTTTACAGCCGTGTCGGTGGATATGGTTGGCAATGGGTTTAAAATCACTGAAAATTGATATTATGGACTGGTTTGGTTTGTTTTACGGGCATATAACCTCAGTAGGTCAACGTTATTGAAATGAATTCATTCTTAATGGACACTCAATTTTTTTTTATTTAACCTATACATGGGATCCTAACAAGTACTACCACTTCGGGTCAGAGTGGACCAGGGCGCAAACCTCTAGAAGTGGAACCTCCCACATCAGATAGAGTCTAACTTATTTTTGTTAACTCATTTTTTTTTCTATTTAACCCATAGATGGGATCCTAACAGGTACTACCAATTTCAGTTCATAGTGAACCTGGAAGTAATGGCAATAAAGGGGTACTCCGCACTCCCCAAAGCTTCCAGAATTCAATTTAGTTTTTGGATTGGTTTGTTTTGTTTTACGGCATATCAACCTCAGTGGGTCATGTAACGCCAATAAAGTTTTGAAATATACTTAATTCTTAATGGATACTCAATTTTTTTATAAACACATTTTTCGATTTAACCCATAGATTGGACCCTAACAGGATACTACCACTCCGGGTCAGAGTGACCTGGACATAATGGTGATGAAGGGTGCTCCAATTCCCCAAACCTCCAGAACTGGACCTAACCATTCAGATTTAACGTCATTCCCAGGACATGAAGACCTCAGCCACCGCCTTCTAGTATCCATTATGAAAAAAGGGGTTGGGATTGCAATTGGGGCAATCATGTAGGTGTTACGGCTTGACCTGATCAGCCGATTGTAAGGGCCAAAATGTAGTGTGCATATCATGGATTGTTCAGCCACCTGGGTTTTTCCCCGCAAGCATCACGGGTCGCCCCCACGGCCAACAGGTGCCCTATTGGGGGAGTCTTACCTCTCTGCAGTGGTGCAGTCAATTATTCTAACACCCTAGTCGACGGGCGGTTCTGGACTTAGAAAAGCTAGCGCATTTAGGTCTGTTAATCTTACATTAATAGTCGTGTTCTTTTAATTGTCCGACCATTTATCATCTTGCAGCACCATTTGGTTAAAAAAGAGACGTTACAAATCGTTCAAGATGAAATGCAAAAATGTAGAATCAGATTATCTGGATTTGCTTATCCGCGAAATTTCTTTATGAGTGTCGTTACCTCAACTAATAATGGATCATTCCGATTTTATTATCAAAGAAAGAAAGGGAAGAAAAAAACAATGCTACACAAAAAAAATAATAGGGAAGAATGAAAAAGAGTAGGGGCAAGCGCGCTGAAGCGCATAATGCTAATCTGTTTAAATCGAACACAAGGAAAAGATTAAAAGAAGGAAATATAGAAAAAAAGTGTGAAGAGTTAAAATTAAGATTTTTGTATTGTTTTACATATTGAATTACTGAGCAATAGCTCTTTAGTAAACTCTATCAAACGGTGTAATAATTTAGATCTCATAGTTAGTATATCCTGCTATAAAAAATATTTCTACCAGTTTATTGATACTCAAGGGCTCATGATCATCAAGTCATGCAGACAGCCACGTGCCTCTTGATTATTTTCTCGCCGCCGTTCCTATCGCCCATAGCTCCTGAAAGAACCGCTGTCAACATTGAGAATCCTTGCAGAACTGACCAATGTACGTATTTGCTAGACAACTAACAGTGGTTGTGTCCGTGGATAGGTGTCCATTGGTGAAAGTAAAATTATGGAGCACGTCCTTGTTTCTGCAGCAGAGTCCAGCATGTTTTCGTTTCGTCTTAATCGGATTTTTTTTAATTGGAAAGCAAGTGGTCTTTACAGCTGGTTGGATTATTACGGCATGCAACCCTGTTGATTATTTTCATGCCAAAGACGTTTCTAATAGAATTTCATTATTTTTCAAGTTCAATTCTTTAAAACACTATTCTAGTTAAATGCCTTATCCTCTCTAACTCATAGATGGGATCTTAACTGGTACTACCTCTCCAAGTCAGAGTGGACCTGGGAGTAATGGCAATGAAGGCGTTGTCTCCACACTCCCAAGCTCCAGAATTGAAACTTCACATTAGATACAGTTACATGGTATCGCAGGACAATAATACCCTAAGTAAATTCTGATGGGTGCCCATGGCTTCTGGCTTTTGTGCCAACTAAGATGAGCTTAGTAAAAGTGGACTGGGAGTAATGGCAATGAAAAGGGGTTCTCCCACACTCCCCCAGAGCTCCAGAATTGTCAACTTCACCATTAGATACAGTTACTCGTATCCCAGGACAATAATACTAAGTAAATTCGATGGGTGCCCCATGCTTCTGGCAGTTGTGCCAACCTAAGATGAAGTTTAGTAAAGTGGACCTGGGAGTAATGGCAATGAAGGGTTTCTCCACACTCCCCAAGCTGTCCAGAATTGACTTCACCATTAGATACAGTTTACATCGTATCCAGGACAGAATAATACCCTAAGTAAATTCTGACTGGTGCCCAGCTTCTGGCTTTGTGCCAACCTAAGATGAGTTTAGAGTAAAGTGGACCTGGGAGTAATGGCAATGAAGGGTTTCTCCACACTCCCCAGACTCCAGAATTGAAACTTCACCATTAGATACAGTTTAACATCGTATCCAGGACAATAATACCCTAAGTAAATTCTGACTGGGTGCCCATGCTTCTGGCTTTGTGCCACCTAAGATGAGTTTAGTAAAGTGGACCTGGGAGTAATGGCAATGAAGGGTTCTCCACACTCCCCAGAGCTCCAGAATTTGAAACTTCACATTAGATACAGTTTTAACAATCGTATCCAGGACAATAATACCCTAAGTAAATTCTGACTGGGTGCCCCATGCTTCTGGCTTTGTGCCAACCTAAGATGAGCTTAGTAAAAGTGGACCTGGAGTAATGGCAATGAGGGTTTCTCCACACTCCCAGAGCTCCAGAATTGAAACTTCACCATTAGATACAGTTTAACATCGTATCCAGGACAATAATACCCTAAGTAAATTCTGACTGGGTGTCCCATGCTTCTGGCTTTGTGCCAACCTAAGATGAGTTTAGTAAAGTGACCTGGGAGTAATGGCAATGAAGGGGTTCTCCACACTCCCCAGAGCTCCAGAATTGAAACTTCACCATTAGATACAGTTTAACATCGTATCCAGGACAATAATACCCTAAGTAAATTCTGACTGGGTGCCCCATGCTTCTGGCTTTGTGCCAACCTAAGATGAGTTTAGTAAAGTGGACCTGGGAGTAATGGCAATGAAGGGTTTCTCCACACTCCCCAGAGCTCCAGAATTGAAACTTCATCATTAGATACAGTTTAACATCGTATCCAGGACAATAAACCTAAGTAAATTCTGACTGGGTGCCCCATGCTTCTGGCTTTGTGCCAACCTAAGATGAGTTTAGTAAAGTGGACCTGGAGTAATTGGCAATGAAGGGGTTCTCCACACTCCCCAGAGCTCCAGAATTGAAACTTCACCATTAGATACAGTTTAACATCGTATCCAGGACAATAATACCCTAAGTAAATTCTGACTGGGTGCCCCATGCTTCTGGCTTTGTGCCAACCTAAGATGAGCTTAGTAAAGTGGACCTGGGAGTAATGGCAATGAAGGGTTTCTCCACACTCCCAGAGCTCCAGAATTGAAACTTCACCATTAGATACAGTTTAACATCGTATCCAGGACAATAATACCCTAAGTAAATTCTGACTGGGTGCCCCATGCTTCTGGCTTTGTGCCAACCTAAGATGAGTTTAGTAAAGTGGACCTGGGAGTAATGGCAATGAAGGGGTTCTCCACACTCCCCAGAGCTCCAGAATTGAAACTTCACCATTAGATACAGTTTAACATCGTATCCAGGACAATAATACCCTAAGTAAATTCTGACTGGGTGCCCCATGCTTCTGGCTTTGTGCCAACCTAAGATGAGCTTAGTAAAGTGGACCTGGGAGTAATGGCAATGAAGGGGTTCTCCACACTCCCCAGAGCTCCAGAATTTGAAACTTCACCATTAGATACAGTTTAACATCGTATCCAGGACAATAATACCCTAAGTAAATTCTGACTGGGTGCCCCATGCTTCTGGCTTTGTGCCAACCTAAGATGAGTTTAGTAAAGTGGACCTGGGAGTAATGGCAATGAAGGGGTTCTCCACACTCCCAGAGCTCCAGAATTGAAACTTTCACCATTAGATACAGTTTAACATCGTATCCAGGACAATAATACCCTAAGTAAATTCTGACTGGGTGCCCCATGCTTCTGGCTTTGTGCCAACCTAAGATGAGCTTAGTAAAGTGGACCTGGGAGTAATGGCAATGAAGGGGTTCTCCACACTCCCCAGAGCTCCAGAATTTGAAACTTTCACCATTAGATACAGTTTAACATCGTATCCAGGACAATAATACCCTAAGTAAATTCTGACTGGGTTGCCCATGCTTCTGGCTTTGTGCCAACCTAAGATGAGCTTAGTAAAGTGGACCTGGGAGTAATGGCAATGAAGGGGTTCTCCACACTCCCCAGAGCTCCAGAATTGAAACTTCACCATTAGATACAGTTTAACATCGTATCCAGGACAATAATACCCTAAGTAAATTCTGACTGGGTGCCCCATGCTTCTGGCTTTGTGCCAACCTAAGATGAGCTTAGTAAAGTGGACCTGGAGTAATGGCAATCAAGGGGTTTCCACACTCCAGAGCTCCAGAATTGAAACTTCACCATTAGATACAGTTTAACATCGTATCCAGGACAATAATACCCTAAGTAAATTCTGACTGGGTGCCCCCATGCTTCTGGCTTTGTGCCAACCTAAGATGAGTTTAGTAAAGTGGACCTGGGAGTAATGGCAATGAAGGGTTCTCCACACTCCCCAGAGCTCCAGAATTGAAACTTCACCATTAGATACAGTTTAACATCGTATCCAGGACAATAATACCCTAAGTAAATTCTGACTGGGTGCCCATGCTTCTGGCTTTGTGCCAACCTAAGATGAGCTTAGTAAAGTGGACCTGGGGAAATGGCAATGAAGGGGTTCTCCACACTCCCGAGCTCCAGAATTGAAACTTCACCATTAGATACAGTTTACATCGTATCCAGGACAATAATACCCTAAGTAAATTCTGACTGGGTGCCCCATGCTTCTGGCTTTGTGCCAACCTAAGATGAGTTTAGTAAGTGGACCTGGGAGTAATGGCAATGAAGGGTTTCTCACACTCCCCAGAGCTCCAGAATTGAAACTTCACCATTAGATACAGTTTAACATCGTATCCAGGACAATAATACCCTAAGTAAATTCTGACTGGGTGCCCCATGCTTCTGGCTTTGTGCCAACCTAAGATGAGTTTAGTAAAGTGGACCTGGGAGTAATGGCAATGAAGGGTTTCTCACACTCCCAGAGCTCCAGAATTGAAACTTCACCATTAGATACAGTTTAACATCGTATCCAGGACAATAATACCCTAAGTAAATTCTGACTGGGTGCCCCATGCTTCTGGCTTTGTGCCAACCTAAGATGAGTTTAGTAAAGTGGACCTGGGAGTAATGGCAATGAAGGGGTTCTCCACACTCCCCAGAGCTCCAGAATTGAAACTTCACCATTAGATACAGTTTAACATCGTATCCAGGACAATAATACCCTAAGTAAATTCTGACTGGGTGCCCCATGCTTCTGGCTTTGTGCCAACCTAAGATGAGTTTATTAAAGTGGACCTGGGAGTAATGGCAATGAAGGGGTTCTCCACACTCCCCAGAGCTCCAGAATTGAAACTTCACCATTAGATACAGTTTAACATCGTATCCAGGACAATAATACCCTAAGTAAATTCTGACTGGGTGCCCCATGCTTCTGGCTTTGTGCCAACCTAAGATGAGTTTAGTAAAGTGGACCTGGGAGTAATGGCAATGAAGGGGTTCTCCACACTCCCCAGAGCTCCAGAATTGAAACTTCACCATTAGATACAGTTTAACATCGTATCCAGGACAATAATACCCTAAGTAAATTCTGACTGGGTGCCCCATGCTTCTGGCTTTGTGCCAACCTAAGATGAGCTTTAGTAAAGTGGACCTGGGAGTAATGGCAATGAAGGGGTTCTCCACACTCCCCAGAGCTCCAGAATTGAAACTTCACCATTAGATACAGTTTAACATCGTATCCAGGACAATAATACCCTAAGTAAATTCTGACTGGGTGCCCCATGCTTCTGGCTTTGTGCCAACCTAAGATGAGCTTAGTAAAGTGGACCTGGGAGTAATGGCAATGAAGGTTTCTCCACACTCCCCAGAGCTCCAGAATTGAAACTTCACCATTAGATACAGTTTAACATCGTATCCAGGACAATAATACCCTAAGTAAATTCTGACTGGGTGCCCCATGCTTCTGGCTTTGTGCCAACCTAAGATGAGTTTAGTAAAGTGGACCTGGAGTAATGGCAATGAAGGGTTCTCCACACTCCCCAGAGCTCCAGAATTGAAACTTCACCATTAGATACAGTTTAACATCGTATCCAGGACAATAATACCCTAAGTAAATTCTGACTGGGTGCCCCATGCTTCTGGCTTTGTGCCAACCTAAGATGAGCTTAGTAAAGTGGACCTGGGAGTAATGGCAATGAAGGGGTTCTCCACACTCCCCAGAGCTCCAGAATTGAAACTTCACCATTAGATACAGTTTAACATCGTATCCAGGACAATAATACCCTAAGTAAATTCTGACTGGGTGCCCCATGCTTCTGGCTTTGTGCCAACCTAAGATGAGCTTAGTAAAGTGGACCTGGGAGTAATGGCAATGAAGGGTTTCTCCACACTCCCCAGAGCTCCAGAATTGAAACTTCACCATTAGATACAGTTTAACATCGTATCCAGGACAATAATACCCTAAGTAAATTCTGACTGGGTGCCCCATGCTTCTGGCTTTGTGCCAACCTAAGAGGAGCTTAGTAAAGTGGACCTGGGAGTAATGGCAATGAAGGGGTTCTCCACACTCCCCAGAGTTCCAGAATTAAAACTTCACCATTCGATACAGTTCAGCAGACTCCGCAGGTAAATCGGCTCTGGATTTGATCCCCGATAATTTCAAGATACCATATACTGATTTGAAACCTAAAATTAATAGATTTCTTCATACAAAATGGCAACAACACTGGAATAACAACATCCACAATAAACTCTTCCTAATGAAACCCACTTTGGGAGGCTGGAGACCAACTTTAAGGAAGTCTAGAAAGGAACAAATCATTTTGTCCCGATTACGCATTGGTCATACAAGACTAACGCACTCCTATATACTCAAACAAGAACAACAACCACAATGTGGAACATGTTAAACACATTTGACAGTTAAACACTTATTCATAGAATGCAGGTTTTTGCTCACATCAGAAACCGTTATTTTAAAGCAAACAATATGACAGATCTGTTTGAAAATGTCAACATGGGGGATATTCTCTCTTTTTTGAGAGAAATAAAATTATACCATAGAATATAGACATGAAACAAATCAATACCATACAACATAATCCCCAATAATGCTAACACATTGTTAAAACCAATTACTATAAAGTATAAATATATTACTTCCTAACTGTTTGGCATGACATAACACCAGACGGGTTGATATGCCGTTAAAATCAATAAACAAAAACTACAGTTTAACATCGTACCCAGGACACTAAGGCCTTAAGTCAATTCTGACTGAGCCCCACATGCTTCTGGCCTTGTGCCAGCCTGAGCTGAGCTTATTAAATTGGATCTGGGAGTAATGGCAATGAAGGGGTTCTCCACACTTCCCAGAGCTCCAGAATTGGAACCTCACCATTAGATACAGTTTAACATCATACCCAGAACACTGAACCTAAATCAATTCTGACTGGGCGCCCCATGCTTCTGGCCTTGTGCCAGCCTGAGATGAGCTCATTAAAGTTGACCTGGGAGTAATGGCAATGAAGGGTACTCCACACTCCCCAGAGCTCCAGAATTGAAACTTCACCATAAGATACAGTTTAACATCGTACTCAGAACACTAAGGCCCTAAGTCAATTCTGACTGGGCTCCCCATGCTTCTGGCCCTGTGCCGACCTAATCTGAGCTTTTTAAAGTGGACCTGGGAGTAATGGCAACGAAGGGTTTCACACTTCCCAGAGCTCCAGAATTGGAACCTCGACATCAGATACAATTTAAATGACGGATTTAAAATTAAACTAATGAGGTTATCCTTTCTTCTCCAGTAGTGTGAAACATGTGTCATTTATCTAACTTGGATTGTTTGTGCGATAGGAGGCAAGTGGCCATACAGCTGTTTTGTTTGTGGGTTACTGTGTCCAGAATTTGTTCATTGCAGCACGCAGGATCTTTGTACACTTCCTATCTATCTTTTTCTCCAAGCGTCCCGTTAGAGTCCAAGTAATGGAGCCATACATGTACAGGTCATTTAATGCCGAATCAAGTCATTTTTTATAAACATTTCCAATGCATTTTCATAACAAAAATCATTTCCAATGTATTTTTATAGTAAAAATAACTTGCATTGCATTCTTATAGAAAAAAAATTGTCCAATGCATTTTTATAGTAAAAATCACTTGCATTGCATTCTTATAGAAAAAAAATTGTCCAATGCATTTTTATAGTAAAAATCATTTCCAATGCATTTTCATAGTAAAACTCATTTCCAATGCATTTTTATAGTAAAAACTCATTTCCAATGCATCTTTATAGTAAAAAATCTTTCCAATGCATTTTTATAGTAAAAATAATTTCCAATGCATTTTTTATAGTAAAAATAATTTCCAATGCATTTTTATAGTTAAAAATCATTTCCATTTGCATTTTATAGTAAAACTCATTTCCAATGCATTTTTATAGTAAAATCATTTCCAATGCTTTTTATAGCATTTCTTTATAGTAAAATATTTTCCAATGCATTTTTATAGTTAAAAATCATTTCCAATGCATTTTCATTCCAATGCATTTTTATAGTAAAACTCATTTCCAATGCATTTTTATAGTAAAAATCATTTCCAATGCATTTATAGTAAAATCATTTCCAATGCATTTTATAGTAAAAATCAATTTCCAATGCATTTTTATAGTAAAAATCATTTCCAATGAATTTTAATAGTAAAAATCATTTCCAATGCATTTTTAAATAAAAATCATTTCCAATGCATTTCTATAGTAAACTCATTTCCAATGCATCTTATAGTAAAAATCATTTCCAATGCATTTTTATAGTAAAACTCATTTCCAATGCATTTTTATAGTAAACTCATTTCCAATGCATTTTCATAGTAAAAATCATTTCCATGCATTTTCCATTTCCAATGCATTTCATCATAGCATCATAAAAAATCATTTCAATGCATTTATATAGTAAAAATCATTCCAATGCATTTTCATAGTAAAAATCATTTCCAATGCATTTTTAAATAAAAATCATTTCCAATGCATTTTTAAAGTAAAAATCATTTCCATGCATTTTAATAGTAAAAAATCATTTCCAATGCATTTTCATAGTAATAATCACTTCCAATGCATTTTCATAGTAAAAATCATTTCCAATGCATTTTTATAAAAATCATTTCAATGCATTTTTAAAAGTAAAAATCATTTCCAATGCATTTTTAAAGTAAAAATCATTTCCAATGCATTCTTATAGACAGAAATAAACGAAGAATAAAACATTAATTTTATTTAAAAATGACCACCTTCATTGAGAATCAAACTCGCAATAATAAAACGCAAATGTAACTTACTATCTATCACCCCCTAAGAGGACATTTAAGTGACCCAGGTTTTACCCCATTTTTCATTTTGTCGTTTGCGCGCGCCTAAGTTATTTCTCCCGCCATTATTTGAAAATTCATAAAAGCAATAATCTGAAACGAAATTTCTAGGGATTAAGTTGACCGGTTGCTGTTTTTATTTTTTTTTAACTAGATTTTTAATACCGTTAATTCATGTTTTATATTTTTAACTATTATTTTTAAAACGTTGAGCAATTTTTCCGGTAGTATATTAAACAGATACAAGTTATGGCTGAAGGTAAGTTCTAGATTTGGACAAACTGAATTTGTTCTAAATCAGGAATGACTTTATTTCCTACAAATTCGAATTTTATTAAGTTTGAAATTGTTGAGTTTTTTCGGCTAATGAGTGGATTTTTTTATGTAGCCCTGTGTATGTCTTTCTCTTTCCTCATATGAACAATGTTTGGCTAAACTTGCAAATCGGTCGGAAAATTATAACATTACAGGGTGACCCAGAGAAAAACAGAACCCTATTTATTTATTTTCCCATTAAACTAACCTTACCCCCCCCCCACCTAGTTAAAATTGTCTTAAAATTTGTGGGTTCTTACCCTAACCCTGTTTAAGGGTTGGGAACACGTGATATTCTACCGACAAAACTATTCATACTAACCCGTAGTCAAAGTTAAGTGACCTGAAAAAAATATTTTCAAATGAAATAACTAATGCGTTATAAAACTCCTTCATTGATAAATCAACACTTCAAATTTCATTAAAATTTGATAATTCCCTGATTTTTGGTATTTAAAAAAAAATTTTTACAATCGGGGCTAAATTCATTTTGTAAAATACGTCTATGATGTCACAAATGGTGGTACCTAACTTTCCAATTAATCTTCCTCGTTGAAATAAACCAACTTAACCTGCATTTATATTTTGAAGACCGTTTCCGTTTTTATGTAAGTGGGTATTTGCCTCATACCCCACTTGTATGGGCTGGGCACAATGCCTCGTTTTAACGTGGGCCCACCTACAAGCCGAAGCTCATGGGTGGGAAAGAACGAAAATTGCGTCGATCTCTTCGGCATTCCCCCTCAAAGGGGGGCGCCTCAGGCGCTGGGCAATAAACCGTTTTTATTTAAATGCCTTTTTTAATAATTTTTATTTTCATATTCAATGGCTTGTTCGTTTGAAGCCTTTTTAAACCCAGGTATTGGTATTTTAGCTTCTTCAGATAAAACTAGAGTGTTCGGCTAAGAATCACAAGGTTCTTGGTTCGATACCTGCCCTCGCCAACTCAGCGTGTGAGAGGCTGATGGCAGGTATGGCGCTCCAGTTCAGACGCAAAATCAATCTCCTTGGTCTAGCACTAGTGAAAAGGGGCTCGACTCCCTCGCTGAATGGCTGATACCGACTTTAGGCCACCTCGACAATTTAGCTGGGGCATGGCCAGAAAGGTTGGGAACGCTTGATATAGAGTTTTAGCCATAAAACTCTTCATACTAACCATAGTCTATATATATATTATATATATATATATATATATATATAATATATATATATATAAATCTCAACTAGTTATTTTAATCATATACTTTCACCAATTCATAGCTATTTTTTAAACTTCGTAACAGAAACGGCATTTTGTTGCCTCTCTAATCCAGTATTCGCTCGCTCGCTCCCTTTCCTTATGTGTCTGTCTCGTCTGTCTTTTTTTTTTTTTTTTTTTTTTTTTTTTTTTAATCATAAACAAATAATTTCCCAATTCGATACTACCATATCGAAAAGTCAAAAATGCTTTGACCGAATACAAAATTCGATAAAATAATTGAATTCGCACAAGAGATTATATATATATATATATAAAAAAAAACCTATCCGAAATCCTTGAAACGCTAGGGTTACAATTAGGGTCAGGCTACTTTGGGACTTTCCGTAATCTGATAATATTTATACGAAAAATATAATTCTAATATCTTCTCTCACGTGCTATTCTATATTTGGATCGAAAAATTTATAAATTGTATAGTAATTGAAAAATTTAAAAAAATCTCATTCCTTGTCGATTTGTCTTAATAATTAAACCTTGTCTCTATACTTGCTGAACACCCAGCGTATTCTGAAGTTAGTATAAAACAAAACCAAGACGAATTAATAGCGATTTCTTATTAAACCCCCCCCCACAAAACTAAGCTATAGAATTCTTCTCACAATAACTACCGGAAATTCATTTGCATGTTATTTTGTTTATCTTATTTTTTTATTTTTTTTTCGCTTTGAAATATATACATTGATTAAATTTTATCATTTTTTTATGGGGTAACCAGCGAGGATCCTACTCGCGATAAGTAATAATGGATCTGCGAGACTAACTATTTACCCCCCCGCTACCCAGGCGACACCGGGTAGCCACTTTTAGTTTAATATATTTCAGTATATTAAAACTGAAATACTTGCGCCCGTAGGGTGCATATTTTTTTGCTAGTATCTATAGCAGAAACGATGGCGGGTCAAAAGTTGATTGTGGGAATTTTTTAATGCATGAATTTAAACTTGAAACAAAAGCAATAGAATAATTCTCTTAGAATAGTACGTTTGCAGATCCATTTTAAACATGAAATACCGCCCTGTCGGCTAGGTCGTTAGAATGCACCGATTGCACCTCTGCAGAGGGACAAGAGCCCCCCCCCCCAATGGAGCCCACTTGTTGGCCGTGGGTGGTGACCCGTGATGCATAAGGATAGAGCCCAGGTGGTTGAGCAGTTCATGACTTGCAACACTCCACTTTGCCTCTATCTTGGGCTAGACAGACGGTCGGAGAGGCCCCCTCCGATCAATCGGCTGGTCACGCCAAGCCCTAGCACCTATATGATTTCCCCAACCCTACTGTCCTTATGGCAAGCCCCAACCCATTTTTATCATATGGGTACTAGAACCCGGTGACTGAGGGTCTACATGTCCTGGGAATGACGTTAAACTCTATCTGATGGTGAGGTTACAGTTCTGGAGGTTTGGTGAATGTGGAGAACCCCTTCATCACCATTGCTCCCTGGTCCACTCTGATCCGGAGTGGTAGTATCTGTTAGGGTCCCATCTATGGGTTAAATAGAAAAATTTATTTATAAAAAAATTGTATTATGCATTAAGAATGCCTTATTTCAAAACTTTATAGGCATTAAATGACCCACTGTGGTGGATATGCCGTAAACCAAAACTAAACCAAACATGAAATATTACATCTGCCATAAACTCTTCCTAATCAAACCCACTTTGGGAGACTGGAGACCAACTTTAAGGAATTCTAGAGAGGAACAAATCATTGTATCCCGATTACGCATTGGTCATACAAAACTAGTGCACTCCAATATACTCAAACAAGAACAACCACAATGTGAAACATGTCAACCACCTTTGACAGTTAAACTCTTATTCATGGAATGTAGGTTTTTTGGTCACATCAGAAACCGTTATTTTAAAGCAAACAATATGAAAGATCTGTTTGAGAATGTCAACATGGAGGATATTTTTTTATTTTTTTATTTATTTTTTTATTTTTTATTTAGGGAAATAAAATTATACCATAGAATATAGACATGAAACAAATCAATGCCATACAACATGATCCCCAATGATGC
Source organism: Doryteuthis pealeii (assembly GCA_023376005.1). Lineage (NCBI taxonomy): Eukaryota > Metazoa > Mollusca > Cephalopoda > Myopsida > Loliginidae > Doryteuthis > Doryteuthis pealeii. Next base: position 1,960,277 of record CM042181.1, on the reverse strand, counting down.
TCTAACATTGTTAAAACCAATCACTAAAAAGTATAAATATAAATTCACGATATGTATAACTTCCTAACCGTTAGGCATGACATAACCCCAGACGGGTTGATATGCCGTTAAAACCAATAAACAAACTAACATGAAATATGAACTGTGTTGAACACCTAACATGTGTAGTTTGTATAAAAAGACCACCGTGTAAATTAACAGATTTATTTTAAAAAGAAACTAAACTATAGAATTCATCACACAATAACCACCGGTTATCTTTTTGTTTGCAGCACCTCCAGTCATTTGGTATTTAAAAAAAAAAAACGACCCCAATATTAATTAATAGTGATTTCTTTTCTTTCTTTTTTTAAAGTTAAGCTATATAATTCTTCCCGCAATAACCACTGGTTATTCTTTTCTTTGCAGCACCTCGAGTCAGAACTTCTCTCAGCAGACAGGCTGTCAGTAACTTCGTCAATAATTTGTACAGACTAATTGAAAACGGTTCCTTGGCGGACGTCAGGGAGGTCTTCGAAGATCTTCCGCGCGAGCAGTACATCAGAATTTTAAACTCCTCGGTTGGTGGTGAGACGCCATTATGTTATGCCATCAAAGAGGAGCAGATCGAAATCTCACGGTATCTTCTCGGACTTTCTCTCAATCAAGGACGCCGAGAAATGAACGAGATTTGGAAAAAGACCTGCCATCCTCTCTCAGCCGCCATAGTCGCTCGTAACCTGGAACTTTTCCAAATGATCGCAGTCCGTTTGCAGGACCTGAACGAACGCATCTACGGCCCTTCACACCGCTTACCCTTGCTGTTGCCAGTGGGGAGTTAGAGTATGTAAAGTTGTTAGTCCAGCTGGGAGCGGATATCGACAGCCCTGGTGTTTACGGTGCTAACCCTCTGATGGCCTCGGTTTCAGATAAAAATATTTGCAACTATCTGATCGCGTCAAACGCGAACGTTAACCACCGAGATCTAGACGGTGATACGGCCCTTCATCTTGCCGTCACCGGTAAACACTTGGATACTGTAATACTTCTGGTAAATAGCAACGCTGATATTACTATAAGGAACCAGGATGAGATCACACCGCTAATGTTAGCTAGTGTCCATAACAACGAAGTGGCAGCTATGTATCTACGTGATAAACCCGCTTATTCTGAGCTCGAAAAAATTGAGTCCCTGGAGGTTTTAGGCGCGTGTTGCGTATGTGTAGAAAAGCCGGGTATAAACTACTGGTTTGAAGCCGTAAAAAGGAGGGCAGACATATACCCTAAGACCAGCCGCTTTCCGCGTCAGGGCATATTAAATTTATCTTCAGAATTCACAACAGTGACAGACTTGGTAGTGTTAGGCGGTAACACTTTGTCGCTTGCTTTTCAAGGGGTATTGGTTATTGAGAGGATTTTTGGAAGAACCAGCTATTTGTATCTTTATTTCCTTCTGATTGCTATGGGTTTACACGATTTGAGAAAGGTCCGACAACTGGTCAATTATATAAAAGAAATCTGTCCGACCCTACCTGCAAATACTGTTGCTTCATGCCAACGCACCTTTATGAGTCTCTTCACTAGAATCGCAGATGGAGGTCCCAATAGCCTGTTCGATAACGGAGGGTTCGATATTTTCGAACTGATAGTAAACTCAACTGGAAGTCTTTGGGATGATATTCGGGACCAACTGTCCGAAACGACTTACCTCGAAAATGCTGTGTTAACAGAGGTTGTCGATGCTGCTCTTAACATGGCGTCCACGATTCGGAGGATGGAACTTCCGGAGGCGGAAGAATCACGATTCGGGGAGGTGGTGAAGGAACTTGTTGCAGCGGACCCCCGAGTCACAAACGGACAGTCTCTTTTACATCGGGTGATCAAGTGTGAGAATATCCAAACTTCGCGATGTGTGAAGCTGTTTCGCTTGCTCCTTGAATCAGGGGCTGACCCCGACACCAAGGACTACTTCCTCCGCACCCCATTCGTATACGCCGTCAAACATGCAGATGATCTGGTCTTTCGGGATATTATAGACCTGCTAATTGAGTTCGATAGTCATCTAAACTGTTTAAACGTCGAGGGTTTTCATCTATGCATTTTAACCGGCGGAATTGCCTGTCTATCCAATAACTCAAAGGAACTTGCAGTGCATAGTATCAGAAGCGATTTTGGACAGGGGACTCCGTATAGTGAAGTCTTGCCTGCGTTACTCAAAGACTTTGTTGAATTGCATGATTCAATTGCAGTTTATTGCGGGGGAACGTGGTCCTCCCTTAAATTAAATACTGGCTCGAAAATTGTAAAAGAGGGTCCCACAAGCAATCTTTTTACGATTTCATCAAGGCGAGTGGGACACAAACTCACACCCCTGGGCTTCGGACCCAACGAAACACACACACACACACACACACACACTCCTATATTTGACAGCTGCCTTTGACCGCACGGGTAAGAGGCTGTGGATTACTTATCATATGTATATATATATTTGTGTCTTGTGCAATCTGTAACAAAGTCTGTAAGTCAGCTTCTGGTCTGAAGAGACATATGGTGGTGTATAAGCATAACATTTTATCATCTGATACAATATTACATCTTCAATATTAAATACTGGCTCAAAAACATTGTAAAAGAGGGTCCCACATGTAAACAAGCAGTCTCTTTTTACATAGATTTCATCAAGGCAAGTAGAACACGAACTCAAACCCCTGGGCTTGGGACCCCACAACAACAAAAACACTGACTCACTCAACGCACACACGCTCGCCCGTGTGCTTGGGACCCTACAAAAAAACGCACACTCGCTACCCACCCCGTACAAAAGAACCTAAACTCACCAACCCCTGAGCTTGGGACCATACAAAGAAACGCACTCCATCACCCTTGGGTTTAATACCTTACAAATAAAACGTACACTCACTATCCCGTGGGCTTATGACCCTACAAATAAAATGCACACATCAAACCCGTGGGCTTGGGACACTACAAATAAAACGCACACTTTCTTATCCGTGGATTTGGGACCCTAAAAATAAAATGCACACTCATCCAACCTGTTGGCTTGGGACCCTACAAATAAAACGCAAACTCATCCAACCTGAGGGCTTAATACCCTAAAAAATAAAACGCACACTCGCTTACCCACTCGTCGGCTTGGGACCCTACAAAGAAACGCATACATCCTACTTGAACCTTTTCCAACAATCCCCCACGTAATTATACTATTAAGCAACCCCACCCCCAATCTAATGTTTCGGCGGGAAATCCCACAGATCCTACGAATAAAACAAAGACTGAAGCTTTCTTTCTATAATCGTCCCCGTTCTATAAACCTTCTAATACTCCCGGAAATTCTCTAAGAATGGTCAGAGATTCTTGCTGTCCGTGCTAAATCTTCTGCATCATCTCGTTATTATACTATTAATTAAAGTTTTAGTAACTTAAGTGTTTTAAAAAGATGAAATTAACCTAAATGATAAAAAAATACAAATAGAAATTATTATTTAAATTCAATGGTTGAATTCTTTTTGAATTTTGTTAAAAAAAAAAAAAATGGACCCAATGACCTTTAGGCACCCCTTTTGCGATCTCGATTCATAAGGACATTTTTTTCATTTACACACGTTGTTTGTTAGGTTTATAATTTTAAAAAGAACTAAAAATCGTCTGTTAACAAACAACCGGATTTTGACGGTGTAAATGAAAAGAAAAATGTCCTTATGAATCGAGATCGCAAAAGGGGTGCCTAAATTTCATAAGGTCAAAAAGATTGTGACATTTTTTAGTGGGTGGAGTAATCTCTAATTACTGTTAAGTATTTTTCTCTTACTAGTATTATCGTAACAGCATTTTATTTAGAACATTTAATGTCCTGCAGAATGTAACGGGTAATACTTGTTCAATCTATCAACAAGTGTCTTATATATATATATATATATATATATATATATATATGGTTAGGAGGTTGATTTTGAAGGCTATCACAATGCAGGTGTAAAGAAAAAAAATAATACGGTAACAATGGTGTTGTTCGTTAACCTGTAATTTATTATTAAATTACAGGTTAACGAACAACACCATTGTTACCTTATTATTTTTTCTTTACACCTGCATTTTGATAGCCTTCTAAATCAACCTCCTAACCAATATATACATAATGCTTCAAGCAAATTATAAAACTCTTTTATAAATTTATAAATATATATTACATATATTGCATACACATGGTGTCTACAATAGAAATACATTTTTTTTTTAATTTAAAAAAAAAAAGATATTGAAGTTTCCTGGCTATGACATTAAGGGCGCAGATTTGATTTTGAAAAATAAAATCGCCTAGACTGTAGTCTTGCTCGAGATGCTTAAAAAATAAATTCTGTTAGTTTATAAGATTAGATTTAAATGCCAACCCCACGTGATGATTCTTTTTTTCAAATATTTGAAATATCAAATGACGGTGACTCTAAGACGTTAAGTCATCGCCATTTAGCGTTCTATGATAAAAGGGGTAGGGGTTTGTTTTAAGAGCAATACGGTAGGGACAATCATATAGGTCAGTTTTTCAACCTTTTTCATCTCACGTCACAGTGAGCTGGGCAGCAAATTGATCGAGGTACACCATCAGTATATAAACATAATTATTTTATCATTTACATTTTAAAATCAATTGGATATTGAAAACTGCTACAAGTGTTGCATAAAAAAAATATTAATAGTATTTGATAATTTGCTTTTGAAGCATTAAGTATATTATTTATATTCTTGAAGGCAATTACAATGCGTATATCGTATAAAATTCGATAATTATTCTAAATAATCGTGACATATACACTGCTGATGAGACCTAATAAGGTTGAAACAGCTGTACGGTGTTCCACATGTCACCCGTGTTATTCGCAGTTTGCTTGTCATGATTATTGTATGATTGTCAAAAATCTTATTATAATGGAGATTTTGTGTTTTTCTGTCTGTAACCGAAACTATATTACTATACAAGTCACAATTCTTTTAGTTATTTACATCATATTCTCCATGATTTTATTTTTATTTAAACCACAATTATTAATAAAATTGTTTTTCATCATTAAGACTGTTGACCATATCTACATACTAATAACATGCAATTGTATTTATATATACAAGAAAATAGCGGTTTACAGTGTGAATGGGAAGGCTAATTTGCATATTGATCTTAAAAATTTGATTTTAATAAATATATGCTTAGTATTATTGATTTCTAATTGTTTGGTTTTATATCAATGAATATGAGCAAAAATCTCGGATAAATCTTTTAAAAAATTCATTAAAAAGAAGAAATAACTGTAATTTCATTCTTTATTTTATTTTAACTAAATAGTTAATTTAGGAAAATTTACCAATGAAAGATAAGGGAAGAGTTAGTTTCAAAGTTGTTTCTATTTTTAAATCATACCCCTCTGTTCAAATATTTTTATCTGCATTCTTATTCAGTTTATTTGGCTTTTCTAATTTAACATGATATTTATTATATTAAAACTTTAATACTTGCACCCGGAGGGTGCATATATGTGCTAGTATATATAAAAAATATTGAATTAAAACAAAAATATTAAAGTAATAGAATAAAATATAAGAGGATGATCAACCGTCCTCAACACTCACAGCACACCCACGGAAGATTCGCGGTACACCAGCTATAGATTCTAAGACCAGGAAAAAAACTTGAGTCATTTCACATCAACTGCCTCCAACGCATACTAAGTGTAAAATGGTGGCATAAAACCTCCCACTTAGAAATTAGAAGCAGAGCACGCATTGAGACCATCCTATCGCAACGCCAACTGCGATAGTTGTATCACACCATCCGCATGCCTACTGACTGAGTTCACCGTAAAGTATTTTACGGGGAACTCGCTGGCGGCACGCGGAGGAGAGGCTCCCATAATCCGTTCAAAGGTCATTCACTCAACGCTGAATAAATGCGCCATCCCACCTTCAAGCGTGGAAGATCTACTCTCCAACAGACAGTTAGCGAGACTCCTGCCGCACAGGTGCTAAGCGGCTCAATATCGAAATTAACAGGGCTGCAGATGTCTTCGTCGTCATGAACCATCAAATGCAGATGGGAATTTCCCTTGCAATGTATGACTGCATCTGCAAGTCCAGAATTGTACTAACAAGCCGCCAGAGGGTCCACGATTCTTAATTTACGATGCAGTCCCAATTTCTTCATGAAAAATTAAAATCATTTCATTTTTAAAAGAGAAAATATGATTCCTCCGAGACCAGCCGATTTATTGGAAGAGCCCTTTTTTTTTTCTTTTTTTTTTTTTTAATTAATTTTTTAAAATTTTTGCCACGTTTCATAGTATGAATAAAATAAAATGATAGCTTACAATTTGGTTGAATTTTAAGGCAAGTCAACCCTTGTTGGGTTATTTTATGCCGAAGACTTAAAAAAATTTTTTTTTATTATTCATTCTTGATGACTCAATTTTTTAACTCCACTTTTTATACACATTTTCGATTAGTTAAACAGAAAAATTAGTTTTGAAAATTCTTTTTTTTAATTTTTAATTTTTTTTAATTTTTAATTTTTAATTTTTTAATTTGCATACCTATCAAGCGTGAATAGAAGAAAATATCCTCAGCATAAAATATCCCAACAAGGGTTGACATGCCGTAAAATCAAACAAACCAAACGAAACCATCGTCTGTCCAATTTGTGTTGTAAAAATAAAAAAAATAAAAAAATTACCCTGAAATTCACTACAAAAAAAAATCAGAACCATATAACCTTTAGGCACCCCTTCCGCTATCTCAACTAACAAGGACACTTCTCCCATTTACACCGTTAAAATCCGGTTGTTTGTTAGCGGTTGGGATAAAGGTTAGGGGTTAGTTTTATAATTATAAAAAAAAATCTAAAATTCGTCTGTTAACAATTACCCGGATTTTGACGGTGTAAATGGAAAAAAGGTCCCCACGAATCGAGATCGCAAAAGGGGTGTCTAAAGTTCATCTGGTCCTAAAACCATTTAGCAGTCTTGGACGTAGATTTTTAAAAACTTGTAATTTGATTCAACTTTTTTTTTTCACTTAGAGTTAAAATTGCTAAACTCTAATTCAATTTTACTTAAATTTAATATTCTCTAAAAGCAAATACGCTTGATGAAAAACTTTTTTTTTCTTTTTTTTAACCGTACCGTGACGCGAAGAAACGTTCAGATTAAGAGTATAACCTTACCGATATGATGGAATATTTGAAAGTTCACTATCGATTCACATCAGAACTCATTCTATTCAAATAAAGTTATATTATTGTAATCCAAGTCTTTCTACTCAATTATAATTATCATTGTATCCCGATTACGCATTGGTCAAGACTAACGCACTCCAATATACTCAAACAAGAACAACAACCACAATGTGGAACATGTCAAACACCTTTGACAGTTAAACACTTATTCATAGAATGCAGTTTCTTGCTCACATCAGAAACCGTTATTTTAAAACAAACAATATGAAAGATCTGTTTGAAAATGTCAACATGGAGGATATTCTCTCTTTTTTTAGGGAAATAAAATTATACCATAGAATATAGACATGAAACAAACCAATACCATACAACATAATCCCCAATAATGCTAACACATTGTTAAAACCAATTACTAAAAAGTATAAATATAAATCCACTATGTATAACTTCCTAACCGTTAGGCATGACATAACCCCAGGCGGATTGATGTGCCGTTAAAATCAATAAAAAAACTATTATAATGAACTAACCATGAGTTGTAATTTTCTTTTCAAAGTATATGAGCACTTCTTTTTGACGTTACTCCAGGCCTAATCAAATAAAGGTCTTTTTAATGGGGCATTCTGCGAGACATGACACTGGACAAAACATATTGATAGAGGGTCAAGTTCTAGCTCAGATACCTGGGATCTACAGTTGCCACCAAGAACAGACAAGGTGAGTATGATTCAACAGAGACACCCCCTTTTGATTTGCCATTCAATGTTAACAAATGCTATTGTATTTTTATAATTAAAATTTTTTTTGCTTGCCTGGACCAAAAAATGTTATATTGACCCAGGGTGAGACCCAGTGGTCTAGAGTCATTTGCTAGCAAGAATATGTGTCCTCTGGGCATATGTATTTAACTTTTTAATGTAATGTAATATATTAAATTAGAAAGACTAGTGAAATTAAATAAGAATGCATATAAAAAGATACTTATTTTAATGACTTTTTGAAAACTTACACATCTTATCGTAATGTACCACTTTACACCTTACAGTTAATTTTTTATCTATTAAATATTTGCCTATTTTAATCCACTCACAGCGGCTCTCTCACCGCTTCGATCGGAGTACAAAAAACTCCTGGTTAGTACATTATAATTTAGGACTTACACTACAATATTAATAGTATTTGATAATTTGCTTGAAGCATTAAGTATATTATTCATTTATTATTACAATTCGCATAAAATAGTGTCCAGTGTCTAATACCGCCCTGTCGGCTGGTGCGTTAGAATGCACCTCTGCATAGGGGTAAGACTCCCCCAATGAGGCCACCTGTTTGAATCATCTTCACGAATATAAATCAAATCTCTATTATTTTTGCTCAAAAACCAAGTCTTGGTGATATTTAATATATATAATATATATAATATATATATATATATATATATAATATATATATATCTCCTTTGTCGTTAATTGTTTTATTTTTGAAGTTTCCACCTGACATACAGATTCACACAACTGCCCTTTTATATATATATATATATATATATATATATATAGAATATTATATCAACACTGAAAATTTAATTAAATTCGGTTAATTCCCTGATTTTTTTGGTATTTTTTAAATCTTTCGGCGGGGTGATATACGATGGTGGAATTTGGGTCGGTTAAGTTCGATTTAACCCCATAATATATATATACTAATACTCGTGTTCCTTAATTGTACGACCGTTATCATCTTGCAACACCCTCTTTGTTAAAAATCAGACCGTCCAAATTGTCCAAGAGGAAATGCAATAATGTAAATCCTGATTATATGGTGTTGTTTCTCCGGCGAATTCTTATTTCTCGTGAGTGTCGTTACCTTAGCTAAATAATGGGCCATTCCATTTTTATTATAAAGAAAGAGAGAAAAGGGAAAAATATAAGAAAAAACAGTAGGGAAAAGATAGAGAGAGAAGGGGTGAGCGCACGAAAGCGATAACACTAATCTATTTCGAACATAATAAAAAGAAGAAAAATGTGAACAAAAGGTGGTTTGACTGGTTCGAAGCTGGTGGGAGAGGAGGCAGTTAAACAACACCTATAAATAGGCTGCCCCTCTTTCAGATTTCTTCTGATTTCTTCTATAGAACGACTGTTACCTGTTTCTGTAAAGTTACACCGTGGTTATCTGACCCAAGGCAGGAGTGGATCACCGAAGAAATATATATTTTCAAGCAACAGCGACAGGTAGGCCAGCTCAAACCTTGGTCACTAGAGTCGATTTTTTTTCGAGAAAAGATAGTGTGAGGGAACGAGAGATTTAAAGTAAGGTTATTATTCTTGTTATTGCAAAGCACCGGCACATCAACATCTACAGGGACAGTATAGTCTTCCGAGACTGAAATTCCAATAATGAATTCTTGTTATTGTAGTATTTTGCAATCGCTCTTAAGAAACTATATCAAACGTTGTAATAATTAAATTACCGCACTGTAGTAGATTCATAGGTCATGCTAGGAATAATAATAATAATAATAATAACAATAACAATAATAATAATAGCAAACTAGCACAACGGGAGTACAAAACTAGACACGACTGGATCCCCTGGGGATTATGCAAAAAATTAAATTTTGACCATACAACAAAATGGTATATGTATAAACCAGAATCTGTTCTTGAGAACGAAACACATAAAATTCTCTGGGACTTTGAAATAAAAACGGATCACCTTATCCCAGCAAGAACACCAGACCTAGTGCTGATTAACAAAAAAAAAAAAAAAAAAAAGAACTTGTCAACTGGTGGATTTTGCAGTTCCAGCAGATCACAGGGTGAAGCTAAAGGAAAATAAAAAAAAATGGACAAATATCTGGACCTTGCCAGAGAACTGAAAAAGTTATGGAATATGAAAGTCAAAGTGATACCAATTGTGGTTGGTGCTCTTAGAACGGTCCCAAAAGGATTGGAAAGGGGCTTGGAAAGTCTGGAAATCAGAGGAAGGATTGAAACTATTCAGAACACTGCACTGCTGCAATCTGCCAGAATACACAGAAGAGTCCTGGAGACCTGAGGAGACTTGCTGTCACTCAGACTCCAGTGAAAGACCATCAGCTAACGCTGATGTGAAAACTCAAAAGGAGTAAATAATAATAATAATGATAATAATAATAATTCAACCAAATGTTACACGCACACACCTGAATCTGACCTGGAGAGTCATACGCATAACATTCTCTGGGACACTGAGATACAGACGGATCACCTGATCCCGGCCAGGAGACCAAACGTAGTGTTGATTAACAAGAAGATGAGAACTTGTGGATTTTGCCGTCCCGGCCGATCACCGAGTGTAAGGGAAAGAAAGCGAAAAGATAGACAAATACCTGGACCTTGCCAGAGAGCTGAGAAAACTGTAGAACATGAAAGTGAAGGTTGTGCCAGTTGTAATTGGTGCCCTTGGAACGGTCCCCAAGGGCCTGGCAAAGAGTCTGTATGAACTGGAAATCAGAGGAAAAATCGAGACCATCCAGACTACAGCACTATTGAGATAAGCTAGAATACTCAGAAGAGTCCTGGAGACCTGAGGAGACTTGCTGTCACTAAGCTTCCAGTGGGCCACCGGCTAAAGCAGACGTGAAAAACTCGAATAGAGTGAAATAATAGTAATAATAATAATAATAATAATAATAATAATAATAATGAATAATAATAATGATAATAATAATGAATAATGAATGATAATAATAATAATAATAATAATGAATAATAAATGATAATAATAATAATAATAATAATGAATAATAAATGATAATAATAAATAACAATAATGAATAATAATGATAATAAATAATAATATTGAATAATTAATAATAATAAATAATAATAATAATTAATAATTAATAATAATAATAATAATAATATAAAAAATCTGGGTTATTTATTTTTCATTCTAATCTAGAGCAAATTATTCAGAGTTTATATACGATATCCCAATGTTAAGTAATGCGAGAAAAAAAAATTCACCTGTATTGGATAGCCGTCAGTAAGGATCGAACTTGCGATTGCATGGGGTATAGCTTTCAACACTCCCGATTAAGCCCTATGGCACAACAGCCGAAATTATGTGTATATAACAATAAATACGAGGACAACAGTTCGAAAATTATAAATAGTACAATTTATCAACCTTCATTTAAAGACATGCAGATAAATAAAATAAAACTAATCTGGATTGAACAGCCGCCAGTAGGGATCGAACTTCCGACAGTGTGGAAGTGTAGCTTTCAAACTATGCAAGCAGGAACCTGCATGACGAAATTTCATACTTAATTTTGGTCACACCCAATGCTTTTCTTTTCTTTATTTAAGTAATAAAAACTTATAAAAGTAAACCATATATATTTTTAAAGTAGCGTTTTTATATTATTATATATTTTTTATTCGTCATGGATGGAATCATAGAAATTAGGGACTGACAACGTTTCAGTTTTCGAAGTTATTTTTACTGTATTATCAGCTTTTAAACAGTATGTTTTACGCTACCTATTAAGCAGTTGTTGTTTTACAGTTTTAACTTTTCACGATTTCATATACCTATCTATATTTTTGAGTCTTTTAATTATTAACGTTCGGTTTTAGTGTAGAGGAAGAACTTGTATATTAAACAAAAACGATATAAAATGGCTGAAGGTAAGTTATTTTCGAGTTTTTTTTCCTTTCATTTAAATCTGGATTTGAAGACATTCTAAAAGATGTGCCGTTATTATATGTGGCTTACCTTTTAGATTCTGTTATAACATGTGGCCTCGCCGGTTTGAATGTGCCCTACCTCAGTAAGAGTATAGATATAAGTAGTAGGTAATATATTATTTTTCACATATATTCAATTTCAATAAATGCAATCCAGCTCTTCAGAGTGGGGTCCAGTGGCTTCGCCCTGGATCTTACAAGTTAATAGCGTCGATCCCAGGGGGCCATCCCCAGGCAACACCTGCCCCTCGATTTAAAGGGGCAGGGCTGGGTTTATTGCCCTGCGCCTGAGGCGCCCCCCTTGAGGGGGAATGCCGACGGGATCGACGCAATTTTTTCACCTGCCACTCCATGAGCTTCGGCTTGTGGGTGGTCCCACGTTAATAGGGACTTTGTGCCTGACCCGTACAAGTGGGGTACGCGTAAATATCATATATTCAATTTCAATAAATGCAATCCAGCTCTTCAGAGTGGGGTCCAGTGGCTTCGGCCCTGGATCTTACAAGCTATTATTGTTGATCCCAGGGCGGGGGGCACCCCCGGGCAACACCCGCCCCCTTGATTTAAAGGGACAGGGCTGGGTTTATTGCCGAGTGCCTGGGGCACCACTCCTTTGAGGGTGAATGCCGACGGTATCAACGCGTTTATTGCACCCGTCACCCATGAGTCTCGGCTTGTGGGTGGTCCCACATTAATAGGGCATTGTGTCTAACCCGTACACGTGGGGTTCGTGGTAAATATCACGCAATTCAGTCATAAGTTGTATATAGTAATTAAGAATAATTAAAAAAAGAATTTCTCCATCATTTATTTGAAACAGATCTATTTAATTCTAAAATATTCTAAAATTCTGAAATAGGGTTAGGGTTAGTAGTTATTATTATAACCTTATAATATGTTTTTTAGGGTTGGCCACATTCTATAAGAGAGACATGATTTCGTAGGCCACATTCTATAAGAGAGACATGATTTCGTAGGCCACATTCTATAAGAGAGACATGATTTCGTAGGCCACATTCTATAAGAGAGGCATGATTTTGTAGGCCACATACTATAAGAGAGACATGATTTTGTAGGCCACATTCTATAAGAGAGACATGATTTTGTACATGATTTGTAGCCACATCATATAAGAGAGACATGATTTTGTAGGCCACATACTATAAGAGAGACATGATTTCGTAGGCCACATTCTATAAGAGAGACATGATTTCGTAGGCCACATTCTATAAGAGAGACATGATTTCGTAGCCACTATAGAGAGACATGATTTCGTAGGCCACATTCTATAAGAGAGACATGATTTCGTAGGCCACATTCTATAAGAGAGACATGATTTTGTAGGCCACATACTATAAGAGAGGCATGATTTTGTAGGCCACATTCTATAAGAGAGACATGATTTTGTAGGCCACATACTATAAGAGAGACATGATTTCGTAGGCCACAAACTATAATGGTACCAAAATATCTTCACTCGACTATTTGATTTCTGTAAAGGTTATCATCATGTATCTTCTTACCTTTCTGGACTAAGGAAGGATCAAAGTGTAGTATCTGTTCCAGATTATATGCTTTGAGACTTACCTTCTATACCCGGCCTCGGCTGGGGGTCCAGTGTGCTTCGGCCTCTGGACCGGTGAGGTACAATTAATAGCGTCGATCCCAGGGGGCCATCCCCTAAAATCGACGCAATTTTTATGCGCCCACGTAAAAACGAGACCTTGTGTCCAGCCCTCATAAGTGGGATGAGCAGGCAAATACTCTTACCTTCTATACCCGGCCTCGGCTGGGGGTCCAGTGTGCTTCGGCCTCTGGACCGGTGAAGTACAGTTAATGGATCGATCCAGGGGGGCCATCCCCCAGATCCTTGCAATTTTTATGTGCCCACGTAAAAACGAGACCTTGTGTCCAGCCCTCATAAGTGGGATGAGCAGGCAAATACCCTTATATGATCTCCTTGAAGCGGCTACCCGGCGTCGCCTGGGCAGAAGGGGAGCGGTAAAAAAAGGAAGTCTCACAGATCCATTATTGTTGAATGGCTAGATGGATTCCCACAGGATACCCCATTAAAATCCATATGTAAAAAAAGACAATCTGAAAATAAAAATTAATGTCTCCTATTTAAAATACTAAATGCAAAAGATTCCATGCTGTTATCATTTAAATTTCATTTTTTAATTATCTTCACGAATATAGATGAAATCTTCATTATTTTTGTTCAAAAACAAGCCCTGGTGGTATTTAATGTGTGTATATATATATATATATAAATATATATATATATAATATATATTATATATTTTCTTTGTCGTTAATTGTTTTATTTTTGAAGTTTCCGCCGGGCATACAGATTCACACAACTGTCCTTTATATATATTACTAGAAGTGGCTTACCCGGCGTCGCCTGGTGGGGGTGGCGAGTAAAAGTTAGTCTCACAAATCCATTAATACTTATCACAAGTTAGATCCTCACTGGATTCCCCATAAGATCCACGTAAATATATAAATATAGTAAGAAATTTTAATTCAATAATTTACAGTTAAAAAAATACAATATAAATGAGGCTATTATTCAATCAATCAACATCATATTTCAATTACCTTCTGTTACTATAGAAATTTTAATTTTTAAATATCTTCCCAAACATAAATAAAATCTTCATTATTTTTACTAAAAAACTAAGCCCTGGTGATAATGAATGTATATATATATATATATATATTTACTTTGTCGTTAATTGTTTTATTTTCGAAGTTTCCTCCGGACATACACATATACACAACTGCCCTTTATATATGTATAAAGAGATATTTACATATACTATTTATTTCTCTGAATTTTTTAGATGGGGCTGTATACTATTATCTGCATTATTCGGACGAGTGTCCTCATCTTCATTGAACACATGGTCTAATGATTAAAGGAATTAGCTTAAGACAGTTCTAAGAGACAATTATCTCTGGACTACAGGTTCAATCCTGGTCAGGGGCAGCAGTAACATAGAATAATATTAACACAGCATAATGCCTTTACCCTAGCTATGGTTAGCGGAATGAGAAGGAATACTCCGCGTACTGAATAAAGGTTAAGATCAAAGTTACGTGATGGCTCCCGATTACGACATTGCTATCTGTACAACTGAAGAAGTCCGGGGGACACATCTGCCGAAACGTTGTATATATAACAATGAAGATGAGAATAAAAGTCGAATAATGCAGATAATACGAATCGTCAGCCTCATTGACGAAATGTGTTGACATGCCGTAAAATCCAACCAACCAACACCCCTCTAGTATTATCTGTATTATTCGGTCTTATTGTCCTCATCTTCACTGTTATCTGTACAACGTTTTTTTGCCGATGTGCCCTCCGGTCTTCTTCAGGTATTTCTTTTCGAACTCGGAAATCTTTTCGGACACACGAACCTTCTTGTCATAATCGGAGCCTGTCCTCATTCCACTAAGCATAGCTGGGAGAGGCGTGAAATAGTGTAGATAACAATAAAGATGAGGACAATAGGCGAATAATGCAGATAATCCAAATCACCAAGCCTCATCTAAAAAAATCAGAGAAATAGTGTAGATAACAATAAAGATGAGGACAATAGTCCGAATAATCCAAATAATCCAATCACCAAGCCTCATTCTTAAAATTCAGAGAAATAGTGTATTATAACAATAAAGATGAGGACGAATAGGCCGAATAATCCAATATCCAAATCACCAAGCCTCATCTAAAAAAATTAAGAGAAACAGCATCCCTCTATCTCATAATTAATTCTGTTCTTTTCTTGCAGCATATTTATACGACGTGACCCTTAAACCGAAAATCCAAAAAACAGTTGCTCAACCGAATCTTCCGATTAAGCGAATCAAATTCCTTGGACGAGCTCAAGAAACCTTAAAAAAAACTTAAACCCCAGCAGTGCATCAGGATTTAAATTCCACACTAAAATGGTTGCACGCCGCTATATATGGCGGTCTACAATAACGTGTCGACATATGCGCTACCTGCTCGACATTCACTCCTTCAGGGAGCTCCCAAATGAGCCTCAACTGGAAATACACCGGCACCCATTTCTTGCCGCTATAGAGACCGGCAACCCAACGCTGGTCGACATGATCCTGCAGTACCTCCCGATATCAACGAAAAATCAGCGGGCCCTTAACCGCGCTTATGGTTGCTATATTCAGTCATAATCTAATAGCAGTGAAAACTATCGTAGCTCAGAAAGCCGATATTAATCAACCCTCCGTAAATGAAGGACCCCTTTAATGTGTTCGTATGCCGATAGTGAAATATGCAGTTTTCTGACCAGTCAGGGCGCGAAGGTTAACATCCAGGACGAAGACGGGTTTACGGCCCTTCATTTAGCGGTTGCCTGGAATCGTTATAGAGAGCGTAATCGTATTAGTTAATGCCGGTGCTGATATTAAAATGACGACCCACGATGGGTAACCCCACTTCTTTGCACTGCTATATATGTAAACCTCCCGATATTTGAATATCTCGTTAAAAATCCCAATTATTCTACGTTAGAGAGGATAGAGGGCTTAGAAATCATGAATTCCAGTGGTGTGTGTGATCAACAGCCGTACATAAACAGTTGGAAACAAGCATTGGAAATGAGGCGCTTTCATGATTTACCTAAGATCTGTAAGGGTCCTGCTGACGAGCTTCTGGACCATTCCCAAGAATTTACAACGTTGTCGGAATTGGAAAGTCTTCTAGACGATCCTTTACGTCTTGCATTCCAGGGTCTTCTGGTCGTTGAAAGGATCATGGGAAGAAATAACAGAATCTATATGCAGCTAGTTCTACAAACGGCACTGATTGCCGAAAAGGTAGACCGTATGGAGAAGGTTAAACAGTTGGTCGATCATATCCAGGACTATTGCCACCAGACGTTTTTGTGGGGACCACTTTGTCGTTCTTTGGAGATGTTTTCTCTGCAATTGCCAAACACAGCGGTTCAATCTTTTCTGAAAACGGCGGTTTTGCAATCTTCAAAATAATAGCGCGGGACAGCTGTGAAATTGTGGTTACGGTGAAATACGATATACAGAGATATCCCTATTTTGTGGATAGATATTATTCCGATATGGTGGACAGTTTTCTGAACATGACAGCGACAAGCAAAACTAAGCTATTGTTTCACCCGGGTTTCGACCAATTTAGAGCCGAAGTTTAAAAAGGTTATCAAAGAGGATATAACGACTCATGAAATATCAGTCTCTATTGCACCGCACAATTGTTATGATAGAGCAAGAACCAGTGAAATCGGTGAGCTCCTTCGATTCCTTCTTGAATCTGGAGCTGACATCAAATCCAAAGACCAACGCGATAAGACCCCAGTCTTGTATGTTCTTGAGTATGTGCCTAAAGATAATTCTTAAGGAAGTCTTAGACATTTTGCTGCTTACGGATGCCTGTCCTGATGTTAAAAATATTGAATTAAACAAAAATATTAAAGTATGAATAAACTATAAGAGATGATCACCGTCCTCAACACTCACAGCACACCCACGGAAGATTCGCGGCGCACACAGCTTAGATTCTAGGACCAGGAAAAAACTTGAGTCATTTCATCAACTCCTCCAACGATACTAAGTGTAAAATGGTGGCATAAACTCCACTTAGAAATTGAAGCAGAGCACGCATGAGACCATCCTACGCAACGCCAATGCCGATATTGTATTCACCCCATCCGCATGCCTTTTTACTGATGATTCCGTAAAGTTATTTTACGGGGACTCGCTGGCGCACGGGAGAGGAGGCTCCATAATCCGTTCAAAGGTCATTTCACTTCAACGCGCTGATAAATGCGCCATCCCACCTTCAAAAGCGTGGGAAGATTACTCTCCAACAGGACAGTTAGCGGAACTCCTGCGCACAGGTGCTAAGCGGCTCACATATCGAAATTAACAGGGCTGCAGTATGTCTTCGTCGTCATTGACATCAAATGCAGATGGTAATTTCTTGCAATGTATGACTGATCTGCTAAGTCCAGAATTGTACTAACAAGCCGCCGAGGGTCCACGATTCTTAATTTACGATGCAGTTCCCAATTTTTCATGAAAAATTAAATCATTTCATTTAAAGAGAAATATTGATTCCTCCGGACCAGCCGATTTATTGAAGAGCCCTTTTTTTTTCTTTTTTTTTTTTTTTAATTAATTTTTCTAAAATTTTTCCACGTTGTATAGTATTGGAATAAAATAATGATAGCTATACAATTTGGTTGAATTTTATGGCAAGTCAACCCTTGTTGGGTTATTTTATGCCGAAGACTTAAAAAATTTTTTTTTTTTATTTATTCATTCTTGATGACTTCATTTTTTAACTCCCACTTTTTATACCATTTTCGATTAGTTAACGGAAAAATTACTTTGAAATTTTTTTTATTTTTAATTTTATTTTTAATTTTTTAATTTTTTAATTTGCACTACTATCAGCGTGAATAGAAGAAATATCCTCAGCATAAAATATCCAACAGGGTTGACATGCCGTTAAATAACAACAAACGAAATTGTCTGTCCATTTGTGTTGTAAAAATAAAAAAAATTAAAAATTACCCTGAAATTCACTACAAAAAAAAATCAGCAAGAACCATATACCTTTAGGCACCCCTTCCTCATCTCACTAACAAGGAACTTCTCCCATTACACCGTTTAAAAATCCGGTTGTTGTTAGCGGTTGGGGATAAAGGTTAGGGGTTGTTTTTAATTATAAAAAAAAATCTAAAATTCGTTGTTAACAATTACCCGGATTTTGACGGTGTAAATGGAAAAAGGTCCCCACGAATCGAACGCCCAAAAGGGGTGTTCTAAAGTTCATCTGGTTCCTAAAACCATTTAGCAGTCTTTGACGTTAGATTTTTTAAAAAAAACTTGTAATTTGATTCAACTTTTTTTTCACTTAGAGTTAAAATTTGCTAAACTCTAATTCAATTTTACTAATTTAATATTCCTCTAAAAGCAAATACGCTTGATGAAAAACTTTTTTTTTCTTTTTTTAACCGTACCGTGACGCGAAGGAACGTTCAGATTAAGAGTTAAACCTTACGATTATGATGGAATTATTTGAAAGTTCACTATCGATTCACATCAGAACTCATC
The DNA here is from genome assembly GCA_023376005.1 of Doryteuthis pealeii. NCBI lineage: Eukaryota > Metazoa > Mollusca > Cephalopoda > Myopsida > Loliginidae > Doryteuthis > Doryteuthis pealeii. The sequence goes on along the minus strand of CM042181.1, from coordinate 1,941,200 downwards.
TATTCAATAAAGTTATATTATTGTTAATCCAAGTCTTTCTACTCAATTATAATTATCATTGTGTCCCCGATACGCATGGTAACAAGACTACACATCCAATTACTCAACAAGAACAACAACCAGCAATGTGTAGAACTATTGTCAAACACCTTTTACAGTTAACACTTATTCTAGAATGCAGTTTTTGTCAATCAGAAACCGTTATTTTAAGCAAACAATATGAAAGATCTGTTTGAAAATGTCAACATGGAGATATTCTCTCTTTTTTAGGGAATAAAATTATACCATAGAATATGACATGAAAACAAACAATACCATACAACATAATCCCCCAATAATGCTAACACATTTTTAAAACCAATATACTAAAAAGTATAAATTAAATACAATTATAACTTCCTAACCGTTAGGCATGACATAACCCCAGGCGGATTGAGTTGCGTTAAACATAAAAAACTATTTTAATGAATAACCATGAGTTGTAATTTTCTTTTCCAAGTATATGAGCACTTTTTTGACGTTATCCAGGCCTAATCAAAAAAGGTCTTTTTAATGGGCATTCTCGAGACATGGACACTGGACAAACAATTGATAAGAGGGTCAAGTTCTAGCTCAGATTACCGGGATCTTCATTGCCACCAAGAAACAGACAAGGTGAGTTGATTCAACAGAGACACCCCTTTTGATTTGCCATTCCAATGTTTAAAAATGCTATTGTATTTTTATAATTAAAATTTTTTTGCTGCCTGGACCAAAAAATGTTATATTGACCCAGGGTAGACCCAGTGGTCTAGAGCATTTGATAGCAAGATATGTGTCCTCTGGGCATATGTATTTAACTTTTTAATGTAATGTAATATATTAAATTAGAAGACTAGTGAAATTAAATAGATGCATATAACAAAGTACTTATTTTTAAGACTTTTTGGAAAAACTACATCTTATGTAATGTACCACTTTACACTTACAGTTATTTTTTATCTATTTAAATAATTTGCCTATTTTTAATCCATCACAGCGGCTCTCTCCCGCTTCATCGGAGTTACAAAAAATCCTGGTTAGTATTATAATTGGACTTACACTACAATATTAATAGTATTTGATTAATTTGCTTGAAGCATTAGTATATTTATTCATTTATGATTTACATTGCATAAAATGTTCCAGTGTCTAATACGCCTGTCGGCTGGTGCGTTAGGAATGCACCTCTTGCATAGGGGTAAGACTCCCCAATAGGCCACCTGTTTGAATCATCTTCACGATATAAATCAAATCTCTTTATTTTTGCTCAACCAAGTCTTTGTTGATTATTATATATAAGTATATTATATATATTATATTATATATATTAATATTATATTTCTCTTTGTCGTTAAATTGTTTTATTTTTGAAGTTTCCACCTGACATACAGATTCACACAACTGCCCTTTTATATATATATAATATATATATATATTATATATAGAATTCTATATCAACACTGAAAATTTAATTAATTCGGTTAATTCCCGATTTTTTTGGTATTTTTTAAATCTTTGGCGGCGGGTGTGATATATCGATGGTGGAATTTGGGTCGCGTTAGTTCGATTTAACCCCATAATTATATATACTAATACTCGTGCTTCCTTAATTGTACGACCGTTATCATCTTGCAACACCCCTCTTTGTTAAAATCAGACCGTCCAAATTTGTCCAGAGGAAATGAATAATGTAATCCTGATTATATGGTGTTGTTCTCGGCGAATCTTATTGTCGTGAGTGTTTCGTTACCTTAGCTAAATAAATGGGCCATTTCATTTTTATTATAAGAAGAGAGAAAGGGAAAATATTAAGAAAAAAACAGTAGGGGAAAAGATAGAGGAGAGAAGGGGTGAGCGCACGAAAGCGATACACTAATTCTATTTCGAACATAATAAAAGAGAAAAAATGTGAACAAAGGTGGTTTGATGGTTCGAAGCTGGTTGGGGGGAGCAGTTAAACAACACCTATAAATAGGCTGCCCTCTTTCAGATTTCTTACTGATTTCTTCTATAGAACGGACTGTTACCTTTTCTGTAAGTTACACCGTGGTTTATCTGACCCAAGGCAGGAGTGGATCACCGAAGAATATTATATTTTCAAGCAACGGCGACCAGGTAGGCCACTCACCTTGTCACTGAGCGATTTTTTTTCGAGAAAAATATGTGAGTGGGGAACGAGAGATTTAAAGTAGGTTTATTATTATATTTATTGCAAAGCACCGCACATCAACATCTCAGGGACGTATAGTCTTCGAGACTGAATCCTAATATGAATTCTTGTTTATTGTAGTTTTTGCAATCGCTTCTTAAGAAACTATATCAAACGTTTACTAATTAAGTTACCGCACTGTAGTTAGATTCATAGGTATGCAGAATATATATTAATAATAATAACAATAAACAATAATAATAATAGCAAACTAGCAACGGAGGCTTACAAATAGACACGACTGGATCCTCGGGGATTATGCAAAAAATTAAATTTTGTACATACAACAAAATGGTCTATGTATAAACCAGAATTGTTTTTGAGAACCGAAAACACATTAAAATTCTCTAGGGACTCTTGAAATAAAACCACGGATCCCTTATCCAGGCAAGAACACCAGACCTAGTGCTGATTAACAAAAAAAAAAAAAAAAAAAAAAAGAACTTGTCAATGGTGGATTTTGCAGTTCCAGCAGATAACAGGGTGAAGCTTTAAAGGAAAATTAAAAAAAATGGACAAAATATTGGACCTTGCCAGAGAAACTGAAAAGTTATGGAATATTGAAGTCAAAGTTATACCAATTGTGGTTGGTGCTTTTAGGAACGGTCCCAAAAGGATTGGAAAGGGGCTTGAAAGTCTGAATCAGAGGAAGGATGAACTATTCAGAACACTGCACTGCCTGCAATCTGCCAGAAATACAAGAAGAGTCCTGGAAGACCTGAGGAGACTTGCTGTTCACTCCAGACTCCAGTAAGACCTCAGCTACCTGATGTGAAAACTCAAAAGGAGTAATAATAATATAATGATATTAATAATAATTCAACCAATGTTATACAGACACACCTGAATCTTGACCTGGAGAGTCATACGCAAACTTCTCTGGACACTTGAGATACAGACGGATCACCTGATCCCGGCCAGCGAGACCAAAGTAGTGTTTGATTAACCAAGAGATGAGAACTTGTGGATTTTGCCGTCCCGGCCGATCACGAGTTGTAAGGGAAAGAAGCGAAAGATGACAATTACCTGGACCTTGCAGAGAGCTGAGAAAACTGGTAGAACATGAAAGTGAAGGTTGTGCCATTGTAGAACGGTTCCCAAGGGCCTGGCAAAGAGTCTGTATGAACTGGAATCAGAGGAAAATCGAGACCATCAGGACTCAGCACTATGAGATAAGCTAGAAGTTACTCAGAAAGTTCCTTGGAGACCGAGGAATTGCTGTCACTAAGCTTCAGTGGGCCACCGGTAAAAGCAGACGTTTGAAACTCGATAGGTGAATAATAGTAAGGAAAAATAATAATAATATAATATATAGATAATAATATAGATAATAATAATGAATAATTGAATGATTAATAATAATAAAATAATAATAATGAATAATAAATTGATATAATAATATAATAATAATGAAATAATTAAATGATATAAATAACAATAATGAATAATAATGTAATAAATATATATTGAAATAATTAATATAATAAATATAATAATAATTAATTAATTAAATAATAAAATAATAATAATATAAAAAATCTGGGTTATTTATTTTCATTCTAATCTAGAAAATTATTCGGTTTATATATACGATATCCCAATTGTTAGTAATGCGAGAAAAAACAATTCACCTGTATTGGGATAGCCGTTCAGTAAGGATCGAACTTGCGTGCATGGGTATAGCTTTCAACACTCCCGATTAAGCCTATGGCACAACTGCCGAATATGTGTATATAAACAATAAATACGAGGACAAACAGTTTCGAAAATTATAAATAGTACAATTTCCTATTTAAGACTGCAGATAATAAAATAAAACATCTGTTGGAGACAGCCGACCGTAGGGATCGAATTCCGACAGTGTGGAAGTTGTAGTTTCACTAGCAGCAGACCTGCATGACGACAATTTACATACTTAATTTTGGGTCAACCCAATGCTTTTTCTTTTCTTTATTTAGTTAATAAAATTATAAAAGTAAACATATATATTTTTAAGTAGCGTGTCTTTTCTATTATTAATATATTTTTATTCGTCATGGATGAATCATAGGAAATATGGGACTGACAAACGTTTTCAGTTTTCAGTTATTTTGTATTATCAGCTTTTTAAACAGTATGTTTTACGTACCTATTAAGCAGTCTGTTGTTTTACAGTTTTAACTTTTCCGATTTTATATACTATCTTATTTTTTAGTCTTTTATATTAACTGTTCGGTTTTAGGTAGAGGAAGAACTGATATTAAACAAAAACCTATATAAGGTTGTGAGGTAAGTTATGATTTTTCAAAATGGAACTTCTAAAAGATGTGCGTTATTATATGTGGCTACCTTTTGCTTCTGTCGGGGTGCCTCGCCGGTTTGAATGTGCCTACTCTTAGTAAGAGTATAGATATAATAGATGAATATATTATTTTTCACATTATGTCAGATTTCAATAAATGCATTCCAGCTCTCAGGAGTGGGTTTCCAGTTGGCTTCGGCCCGTATCTTTTACAACGTTAATAGCGTCGATCCCAGGGTCTATGGCAACCCTGCCCCCTCGATTTAAAGGGGCAGGGCTGTGGATTGTCGGCCTGAGGCGCCCCCTTGAGGGGAATAGCCGACGGATCGACGCAACTCTCTCTCTCACCTGCCACTCCATGAGCTTCGGGCTTGTGGGTGCGTCCCGTTAATAGGGATCTGGACGTACAGGGCCCCGGAACATATATCATATATATATAGACAATCCCCTGTGAGGCTGCTCGGTCGGCCTGGATTTACAAGTATTATTGTGATCCAGGGGCGGGGCACCCCCGGCAACACCCGCCCCCTGATTAAAGGAAGGGGCTGGTTAGCGAGGCTGGGGCCCACTTCCTCTGAGGGTTGGAATGCCGACGGTATCAACGCGTTTATTGCACCCCTCACCCCATGAAGTCTCGGCTTAGTGGGTGCGTCCACTTTAATAGGGCATTGTGTTCTCCCGTACAGTTGGGTTCGTGGGTGGTAAATATCATGCAATTCAGTCATAAGTTGTATTATTAGTAATTAAGAATAATTAAAAAAAGAATTTCTCCATATTTATTTGAAAACAGTCTATTTAATTCTAATATTTCTAAAATCTGAAATAGGTTAGGCGTTAGTAGTTTATATTATAACCTATAATATGTTTTTTAGGGTTGGCCCAATTCTAAAGAGAGACATGATTTGTAGGGCCCATTCTATAAGAGAGACATGATTCGTAGGGCCACATTCTTATAAAGAGAGACATGATTTCGTAGGCCACATTCTTAGAAGAGGCATGATTTTTATAGTAGGCCACATATATAAGAGAGGCATGATTTTGTAGGCCACATTCTATAGAGAGACATTTTTTGTAGGCCACATACTATAAGAGAGACATGATTTATAGGCCCACTTCTTAAGAAGACATGAATTTTCGTCAGGCCACATTCTTAGAGGACATGATTTTTGTAGGCACATCACTTATGAGAGAGAATGATTTTCGTAGGCCACATTCTATAAGAGAGACATGACTCTCCCTCGCTAGGGCCACAATTCTATAAGAGAGACCATGATCCCTTAGTAGGCCACATTCTATATAGAGGAGACATGATTTCGTAAGGCACTTCTATAAGAGAGACATTGATTTTCGTAGGCCACATTCTATAAGAGAGACATGATTTTGTATGGCAATACTATAAGAGAGGCATGATTTTGTAGTGCACATCTATAAGAGAGACCATGATTTTTGTAGCCACCATCTATACAGAGAGACATATTTGTTAGGCCACAAACTTAATGGGTACCAAAATTCTTCACTTCGACTATTGATTTCTGTAAAGGTTTTCATCTATTGTATCTTTACCTTTCTGGACTAAGGAAGGATCAAAGTGTAGTATCTGTTCCAGAATTATATGCTTTTGAGACGTTACCTCTATCCGGCCTCGGCCCTTATCGTGCTGGGGCGTGTGCATATAGATATAGAGACTCTAAGTGAGGTACAATTAATAGCGTCGATCCCAGGGGGCCATCCCTAATCGACGCAATTTTTATGCGCCCACGTAAAAACGAACCTTGTGTTCCAGCCCTCAAAGTTGGGATTGAGCAGGCAAGATCTTTTACCTTCTATTACCGGCTCGGCTGGGTCCAGTTGTGCTTCGGCCTCTGGACCTCGTTGAATATCAGTTTAATGGCATCGATCCAGGGGGGCCATCCCCCCAGACCTTGCAATTTTTATGTGCCCACGTAAAAAACGAAGACCTTGTGTCCACCCTCATAAGTGGATGAGCAGGCAATACCCTTATATGATCTCCTTGAAGCGGCTACCCAGCGTCTGCCTGGGAGACGGGGAGCTACTTTAAAGAGTCACGAGATCCATTATTGTGTTGTGGTAGATGGATTTTCACAGATGGATCCCCATTAAATCCTATGTAAATTAGAACGCATGATTCCCTACTCTGAAATAAAAAGTTAAGTGTTCTTCACTTCTAAAATAGCTAAATGAAAAATACATAGCTGTTATCATTTAAATTTATTTATTTAATTTCTTCACAGAATATAAAAATTTTTTTTTTGCTCAAAAACACCAAGCCCTATGGTGATTCTAAGTGTGTATATATATATATATATATAATATACAATATATATATATATATATATATTTCTTTGTCGTTTAATTGTTTTATTTTTGAAGTTTCCGCCGGGCATACAGATTCACACAACTGTCCTTTTTATATATTCTGAAGCTTACCCGGCGTTCGCTGTGGGCGGTGGCGAGTAAAAGTAGTCTCACAGATTACCATAATATTATCAACAAGTTTAGATCCTCACTGGATTCCCCATAAGATCCACCGTAAAATATAACAATTATAGTAAGAAATTTTAATTTCAATAATTTACAGTTTAAAAAAAATACAATATAAATGAGGCTATTATTCAATCAATCAACTCATATTTCAATTACCTTCTGTTACTATAGAAATTTAATTTTTAAATATCTTCCCAAACATAAATAAAATCTTCATTATTTTTACTAAAAAACTAAGCCTCGGTATAAATGAATGTATATATATGTAATATAGTATTTACTTTGTTCGTTAATTGTTTTATTTTCGAAAGTTTCCTCCGGACATACAACATATACCACAACTGCCCTTTATATTATGTATTAAAGAGAATTTAACATACTATTTTATTTCTCCTGAATTTTTTAGATGGGCTTTTATATTATCTGCATTTATTTCGGACGAGTTCCATCTTCATTGAACACATGGTCTACATGATTTAAAAGAATTAGCTTAAGACAGTTCTTATTTTTTAACTAAACCGTTAAATTAGGAAATTTATTAATGAAAGACGGGAGTAACGGAAATGATGGAAGTGTTAGTTTCAAAGTTGTTCTATTTTCAATCATACCCCCTGTTCAAAATCTTTATCTACATTTTATTCAGTTTCATTAGCCTTTCTAATTTAATATGATATTTTATTATAAAATTTAACTAAAATACTTGCACCCGGAGGGTGCATATATTTGCTAGTATATATAATATATATATATATATACACATTAGATATCACCATGGCTTGGTTTTTGAGCAAAAAAAAGATTTGATTTATATTCTTGAAGATAATTAAAAAATAAAATTTAAATGATAACAGCATGGATGTTTTTTCATTTAGCATTTTAGATAGTAGACATTAACATTTCTTTTCAGAGTAGCTGGATCAATGCAAGGACTATTTTTTTTACATAGGGATTTAAATGGGGCATCCCACGAAGATTCATCTCCAGAACCAGTAATAATGGATCTTCGGGACTAACTTTAAAAAAAATCCCCGTCTACCCAGGCGACGCTGGGTAGCCGCAGCTAGTCTTCTTATTAAAATGGAGAGTTCTTTTTATTTGTCTGTAACCAAAACTATATTACTACTCGGTTATTTACGTGGTTTACATTATTAATAATGGAAGTATTGTCGCTTTAGCCTGTCAGTACTGCTGTATGGCTCCACCGCCTGGACCCTAACAAATCACCTTGAGAATAAGCTAGATGGGACCTGCAAAAGAATGTTGCGTGCAGTCATGGAAGCAGCACCCCACAAGGAAGCAACTATATGGTCACCTGCACCACATCTCACAAACCATCCGGGTGAGACTGACTAGACATGATTTCTAATTGTTTGGTTTTATCTTAAAGAATATGAGCAAAAATCTCAGCAAAATAATTCCATTAACAAGAAATAATTGTGATTTTATTATTTACTTCCAATTTTAACAAAATACTTAAATTAGGAAAATTCAATGAAAGATGGAAAATGATGGAAGAGTTAGTTTCAAAGTTTTTTTTTCTACTTTTTATTTATTATACCTCACGGTTTCAAATCATTTTATCTGCATTCTTATCTAGTTTCATTGCTTTATCTTATTTAATATATTTCATTACATTAAAACTCCGAAGGGTGTATATTTTTGGCTGGTGTAAATAATTAAATCACAATGCTTCTAAATGGTGTGTGTGTATATATAATAATAACAAATACCTTACATCCGTCCATACCTTTTTTACTTTATATATAAAAAATAACAAAATATAAAAAATAATCAATCATAAAAATTCTTTTTCTAAAAATCTTCTGAAAGCCAACTGTCACATTGTTTAATACCCATCCCCTTTTCAATAAGTTAAATTCGTCTAGTCGCCAACATCGCAAAATCCGCTACAATAAAGTGTTAACCGACAAAAAAGATATACATATCGTCGTGACCGGCAAAAATACGGTGGGAATGCCCACATTGGAAAATAATGTAACAACTTTCGTTCTCTTTTTTGCAAAATCAAGTTTTTTTTTTTGTTTTTCAACTCATTTGACTTTTATCTCCGATCACAAACACCGCGGAGTAAACAGGCTCTGAAGATGATTTTTGTAAAATCGAAATATTGATCAATATCAGCTATGATTATGTTATAAATTGTTTTCTCTTTAACAGCATTGTGTGGTGTTTGCATTCCATCTTTTTCATACTCATACTGTCGGATTCATTTCCTTTCTTTCAACTTATATATATATATATAATTTGCCAAACCACTGCACACGAGTAGGATGCGACACAAGGTCAGTTTCTTAAGCGGAGTTTAACAGGTTTGAATTAAATTTTCCTTCTCCTATGTGATGCAGACAGAGAAATGTTTTAGTGAAACAAATATTTACAAATGGGCTAATTTGTTTAAACAATGTCAAAAGAGTACTCACTAGCAAGACCTGTGGATATACCACAGTATAACAACTTTATTATTTCAACGTTTGATATGTTTACTTAAGAGCTATTGTAAAATACTTCAATATGTATAATAATCTTAATATATCTATCTCACTTTTTTTTTGTTCTTTTCATCTTTTCCTTATGTTTATTTGAAACAGATTAGTGTTATCACTTGCGCGCACTCATCCCCTCTATTTTACCCTACTTTATTTCTTATCATTTTTCTGTGTAACATATATTTTTTCTTCTCTTTCTTTCTTTATGATAAAAACGGAACGGTCCATTATTTAGCTGAGGTGACTGCACTCACAAGAAATAAGAATCCGGCGGAGAGGTGACAACAGATAATCAGTATATTTTTGCATTTCAGCTTGTACGATTTAGACAGTCTCATTTTTTAACACGAGGGTGTTGCAAGGTGATAACTGTCGGAATATTATGGTACACTATTGATCTATATATAATGAATATTGGGGGGGGGGGTCGAAAGAAAAGAATAGTGAATAATAATAATAATAATAATAAAATTTAAAAAATAATGTTTGGTTGGATGGATTTTACGGTATGTCAACCCTTGGGCTATTTCATACAAAAAACATTTTGTTGGGTACTCCAATTCTTTGAACCCTTTGTCTACTTTAAGCCACTCTCAGTGGCTCTCTCAGCACTGCGATCAAACTACAAAAAAACCTGAATGTTAGTTCATGATAATTGTGCAGAAAAAAAGTTCTTCCATGCCGTTGTCGTGTCAGTCCTGCTGTATGGCTGCACCACCTGGACTCTAATGAAGCGACTATAGAATAAACTAGATGGAAGCTGCACAAGAATGCTGCGGGTGATCCTGAACAAGAAGTGGAAACAGCACCCCACAAGAAAGCAGCTATACGGCCACCTGCCACATATCACCCAAACCATCCGAGTAAGACGGACAAGACACGCGGGACACTGCTGGAGAAGCAAGGACGAACACATAAGCGGCGTCTTCCTGTGGAAGTCAGTACATGGGCACGCCAGTGCGGACCAACCAGCAAAGACGTACATAGATCAACTCTGTGCGGATACAGGATGCTACATAGAGGACCTCCCGAGAATGATGAGTGATAGGGACGGATGGAGAGAGATTATCATGGATATCCGTGCCAACAGCGCGACTTGATGATGACGACGACAATAACGGTAGGTATTTATTTGAATAAAATGAGTTATGAGGTGAGTAGAGAGTGGACTTTGAAATATCCAATCATACAGAAATAAAAAACAAAACTTGGTACAGCCGTGGTGGAAATTTGGTTGGCAATGGGTTAAATCACTGAAAATTGATATTATGGACTGGTTTGGTTTGTTTTACGGCATATAAACCTCAGTAGGTCAACGTATTGAAATGAATTCATTCTTAATGGACACTCAATTTTTTTTTATTTAACCTATACATGGGATCCTAACAGGTACTACCACTTCGGGTCAGAGTGGACCAGGGCGCAAACCTCTAGAAGTGGAACCTCACCATCAGATAGAGTCTAACTTATTTTTGTTAACTCATTTTTTCTATTTAACCCATAGATGGGATCCTAACAGGTACTACCAATTCAGTTCAGAGTGAACCTGGAAGTAATGGCAATAAAGGGGTACTCTGCACTCCCCAAAGCTCCAGAATTCAATTTAGTTTTTGGATTGGTTTGTTTTGTTTTACGGCATATCAACCTAAGTGGGTCATGTAACGCCAATAAAGTTTTGAAATATATTAATTCTTAATGGATACTCAATTTTTTTATAAACACATTTTTCTATTTAACCCATAGATTGGACCCTAACAGGTACTACCAATCCGGGTCAGAGTGGACCTGGACATAATGGTGATGAAGGGGTGCTCCAATTCCCCAAACCTCCAGAACTGGAACCTAACCATCAGATTTAACTTCATTCCCAGGACATGAAGACCCTCAGCCACCACCTTCTAGTATCCATATGATAAAAAGGGGTTGGGGATTGTAATTGGGGCAATCATGTAGGTGTTACGGCTTGACCTGATCAGCCGATTGTAAGGGCCAAAATGTAGTGTTGCATATCATGGATTGTTCAGCCACCTGGGTTTCCCCCGAAGCATCACGGGTCGCCCCCACGGCCAACAGGTGGCCCTATTGGGGGAGTCTTACCTCTCTGCAGTGGTGCAGTCAATTTATTCTGGACTAGGAAAAGCTAGCATCTTAGGTCTGTTAATCTATACATTAATAGTCGTGTTCTTTAATTGTACGACCATTATCATCTTGCAGCACCATTTGGTTAAAAATGAGACCGTCCAAATCGTCCAAGATGAAGTGCAAAAATGTAGAATCAGATTATCTGGAGTTGCTTATCCGCCGAATTTCTTATGAGTGTTGTTACCTCAGCTAAATAATGGATCATTCCGATTTTATTATCAAGAAAGAAAGGGAAGAAAAAGAACATGCTACACAAAAAATATAATAGGAAAGAATGAAAAAGAGTAGGGGCAAGCGCGCTGAAGCGATAATGCTAATCTGTTTAAATCGAACACAAGGAAAAGATTAAAAGAAGGAAATATAGAAAAAAAGTGTGAAGAATTAAATTAAGATTTTTGTATTTTTTACATATTGAATTATTTAGCAATAGCTCTTTAGTAAACTTATCAAACGGTGTAATAATTAGATTATCATAGTTTAGTATATCCTGCTAATAAAAATATTTCTATCAGTTTATTGATACACAAGAAGCTCATGATCATCAAGTCATGCAGACAGCACGTAGCCTCTTGATTATTTCTTGCCGCCCGTTCCTATCGCCCATAGCTCCTGAAAGAACCGCTGTTCAACATTCAGAATCCTTGCAGAACTGACCAATGTACGTATTTGCTAGACAACTAACATGGGTGTGTCCGTGGATAGGTGTCCATTGGTGAAAGTAAATTATGAGCACGTCCTTGTTTCTGCAGCAGAGTCCAGCATGTTTTCGTTCGTCTTAATCGGATGTTTTTTTTTTTGATAGCAGGAAAGTCGTACAGCTGGTTGGATTACGGCATGTCAACCCTTGTTGGATTATTTCATGCCGAAGACGTTTTCTTAATAGTATTCATATTTTTTTCAAACTCTTCTTTAAACACATTTTAGTTAACTATCTAACTCATAGATGGGGTCCTAACTGGTACTACCACTCCAAGTCAGAGTGGACCTGGGAGTAATGGCAATGAAGGGTTTCTCCACACTCCCCAGAGCCCCAGAATTGAAACTTCACCATTAGATACAGTTTAAAATCGTACCCAGGACAATAAGACCCTAAGTCAATTCTGACTGGGTGCCCCATGCTTCTGGCTTTGTGCCAACCTAAGATGAGCTTAGTAAAGTGGACCTAGGAGTAATGACAATAAAGGGGTACTCCACACTCCCCAGAGCTCCAGAATTAAAACTTCACCATTCGATACAGTTCAGCAGACACCGCAGCTAAATCGGCTCTAGATTTGATCCCCGACAATTTCAAGATGCCATATACTGATTTGAAACCTAAAATTAATAGATTCATTCATACAAAATGGCAACAACACTGGAATAACAACATCCACAATAAACTCTTCCTAATCAAACCCAATTTGGGAGACTGGAAACCAACTTTAAGGAAGTCTAGAAAGGAACAAGTCATTGTGTCCCGATTATGCATTGGTTATACAAGACTAACACACTCCAAGATACTCAAACAAGAACAACAACCACAGTGTGAAACATGTCAAACACCTTTAACAGTTAAACACTTATTCATGGAATGCAGGTTTTTTGCTCACACCAGAAACCGTTATTTTTAAGCAAACAATATGAAAGATCTGTTTGAAAATGTCAACATGGAGGATATTCTCTCTTTTTTTTAGGGAAATAAAATTATACCATAGAATATAGACATGAAACAAATCAATACCATACAACATAATCCCCCAATAATGCTAACACATTTTTAAAACCAATAACTAAAAAGTATAAATATGAATACACGACATGTATAACTTCCTAACCGTTAGGCATGACATAACCCCAGACGGGTTGATATGCCGTTAAAATCAATAAACAACAACTACAGTTTAACATCGTACCCAGGACACTAAGGCCTTAAGTCAATTCTGACTGAGCGCCACATGATTCTGGCCTTGTGCCAGCCTGAGCTGAGCTTATTAAATTGGATCTGGGAGTAATGGCAATGAAGGGGTTCTCCACACTTCCCAGAGCTCCAGAATTGGAACCTCACCATTAGATACAGTTTAACATCATACCCAGAACACTGAACCTAAATCAATTCTGACTGGGCGCCCCATGCTTCTGGTCTTGTGCCAGCCTGAGATGAGCTCATTAAAGTTGACCTGGGAGTAATGGCAATGAAGGGTACTCCACACTCCCCAGAGCTCCAGAATTGAAACTTCACCATAAGATACAGTTTAACATCGTACTCAGAACACTAATGCCCTAAGTCAATTCTGACTGGGCTCCCCATGCTTCTGGCCTTGTGCCGACCTAAGCTGAGCTTATTAAAGTGGACCTGGGAGTAATGGCAACGAAGGGTTTCACACTTCCCAGAGCTCCAGAATTGTGCGATAGGAGGCAAGTGGACATACAGCTGTTTTGTTTGTGGGTTACTGTGTCCAGAATTTGTTCATTGCAGTACGCAGGATCTTTGTACACTTCCTATCTATCTTTTTCTCCAAGTTAGAGTCCAAGTAGTGGAGCCATACATGTACAGGTCATTTAATGCCGAATCAAGTCATTTTTTATAAACATTTCCAATGCATTTTCATAACAAAAATCATTTCCAATGTATTTTTATAGTAAAAATCACTTGCATTGCATTCTTATAGAAAAAAAATTGTCCAATGCATTTTTATAGTAAAACTCAATTCCAATGCATTTTTATAGTAAAACTCATTTCCAATGCATTTTTATAGTAAACATCATTTCCAATGTATCTTTATAGTAAAAATCATTTCCAATGCATTTTTATAGTAAAAATCATTTCCAATAGTAAAAATCATTTCCAATGCATTTTTAAGTAAAAATCATTTCCAATGCATTTCTATAGTAAAACTCATTTCCAATGCATTTTATAGTAAAAATCATTTCCAATGCATTTTAAAGTAAAAATCATTTCCAATGCATTTCTATAGTAAAACTCATTTCCAATGCATTTTTAAAGTAAAAATCATTTCCAATGCATTTCTATAGTAAAACTCATTTCCAATGCATTTTTAAAAGTAAAAATCATTTCCAATGCATTTCTATAGTAAAACTCATTTCCAATGCATTTTTAAAGTAAAAATCATTTCCAATGCATTTTATAGTAAAAATCATTTCTAATGCATTTTTATAGTTAAAAAATCATTTCCAATGCATTTTTATAGTAAAACTCATTTCCAATGCATTTTTATAGTAAAATCATTTCCAATGCATTTTTAAAGTAAAAATCATTTCCAATGCATTTCTATAGTAAAACTCATTTCCAATGCATTTTTAAAGTAAAAATCATTTCCAATGCATTTTTATAGTAAAACTCATTTCCAATGCATTTTTATAGTAAAAATCATTTCTAATGCATTTTTATAGTTAAAAATCATTTCCAATGCATTTTTATAGTAAAAAAATCATTTCCAATGGATTTTTAAAGTAAAAATCATTTCCAATGCATTCTTATAGACAGAAATAAACGAAGAATAAAACATTAATTTTATTTAAAAATGACCACCTTCATTGAGAATCAAACTCGCAATAATAAAACGCAGATGTAACTTACTACCTATCACCCCCTAAGAGGACATTTAAGTGACCCAGGTTTTACCCCATTTTTCATTTTGTCGTTTGCTCGCGCCTAAGTTATTTCTCCCGCCATTATTTGAAAATTCATAAAAGCAATAATCTGAAACGAAATTTCTAGGGATTAAGTTGACCGGTTGCTGTTTTTATTTTTTTTTAACTAGATTTTTAATACCGTTAATTCATGTTTTATATTTTTAACTATTATTTTTAAAACGTTGAGCAAGTTTTCCGGTAGTATATTAAAAACAGATACAAGTTATGGCTGAAGGTAAGTTCTAGATTTGGAGCAACTGAATTTGTTCTAAATCAGAAATGACTTTATTTCCCACAAAATACAATTTTATTAAGTTTGAAATTTGTCGAATGTTTTCTGCTAATGAGTGGATTTTTTTTATGTAGCCCTGTGTATGTCTTTCTCTTTCCTCATATGAACAATGTTTGTCTAAACTTGCAAATCGGTCGGAAAATTTTAAAAAATATTACAGAGTAACCCAGAAAAAAACAGAACCCTAATTATTTATTTATTTTCCCATTAAACTAACCCTACCCCCCCCTAGTTAAAATTGTTTTATTAAAATTTGTGGGTTCTAACCCTGTTTAATGGTTGGGAACACGTGATATTCTACCGATAAAACTATTCATACTAACCCGTAGTCAAAGTTAAGTGACCTGAAAAAAATATTTTTAAATGAAATAACTAATACGTTATAAAACGCCTTCATTGATAAATCAACACTGAAGATTTCATTAAAATCTGATAATTCCCTGATTTTTGGTATTTTTAAGAAAATTTTTACAATCGGGGGTTAAATTCATTTTGTAAAATACGTCTATGATGTCACAAATGGTGGTACCTAACTTTCCAATTAATCTTCCTCGTTCAAATAAACCAACTTAACCTGCATTTATATTTTGAAGACAGTTTCCGTTTTTATGTAAGTGGGTATTCGCCTCATACCCCACTTGTATGGGCTGGGCACAATGCCTCGTTTTAACGTGGGCCCACCCACAAGCCGAAGCTCATGGGTGGGAAAGAACGAAAATTGCGTCGATCCCTTCGGCATTCCCCCTCAAAGGGGGCGCCTCAGGCGCTGGGCAATAAACCGTTTTTATGTAAGTGCCTTTTTATTTTTTTATTTTCATATTCGATGGCTTGTTCTTTTGTAGCCTCTTTTAAACCCAGGTATTGGTATTTTAGCTTCTTCAGATCAAACTAGAGTGTTCGGCTAAGAATCACAAGGTTCTTGGTTCGATACCTGCCCTCGCCAACTCAGCGTGTGAGAGGCTGATGGTAGGTATGGCGCTCCCGCTCAGACGCAAAAACTATCTCCTTGGGCTAGCGCTAGTGAAAAGGGGCTAGACTCCCTCGCTGAATGGCTGATGCCGACTTGAGGCCACCTCGACAATTTAGCTGGGGCATGGCCAGAAAGGTTGGGAACACTTGATATAGATATTCTAACCATAAAACTATTCCTACTAACCCATAGTCGATATATATATATATTATATCGACAACTAGTTATTTTAATCATATACTTTCACCAATTCATAGCTATTTTTTAAACTTCGTAATTGAAACCGCATTTTGTTGCCCTCTCTAATCCAGTATTCGCTCACTCCCTTTCCTTACATGTGTGTGTCGGTCTCGTCTCTTTTCTTTCAAGCATAAACAAATGAATAAAATTTCCCAATTCAATACTACCTTATCGAAAAGTCAAAAATGCTTTGACCGAATCCAAACTTCGGTAAAATAATTGAATTCGCACAAGAGATTATATATATATATATATATATATATATATATATATAACCTATCCGAAATCCTTGAAACGCTAGGGTTTGGGTTATTGTTACAATTAGGGTCAAGCTACTTTGGCACTTTCTGTAATCTGATACAATTTATACGAAAAAATGCGATTCTAATATATTCTCTCACGTGCTATTCTATATTTGGATCGAAAAAGTTATAAATTGAAAAATTAAAAAAAAAATATATTTTTGCCGATTTGTCTTAATAATTAAACCTTGTCTCTATACTTGCTGAACACCCAGCGTATTCTGAAGTTAGTATAAAAACAAAACGAAGACGAATTAATAGCGATTTCTTATTAAAAAAAAAAAAAAACCCCACAAAACTAAGCTATAGAATTCTTCTCGCAATAACTACCGGAAATTCATTTGCATGTTATTTTGTTATCTTATTTTTTATTTTATAAATTTTTATTTTGCTTTGAAATATAATATAAATTGATTAGATTAAATTTTATCACTTATATATATATATATATATATATATATATAATATATATATATATATTTTGTAAATCTTTGAATGGAAATTTCTTACTATATTGTTACATATTTCCGTGGGTATTTTTTATGGGGCAACCAGCGAGGATCTCACTCGCGATAAGTAATAATGGATCTGCGAAACTAACTATTTACCCCCCCCCCTGCTACCCAGGCGACACCGGGTAGCCACTTTTAGTTTAATATATTTCAGTATATTAAAACTGAAATACTTGCGCCCGTAGGGTGCATATTTTTTTTGCTAGTATCTATAGCAGAAACGATGGCGGGTCAAAAGTTGATTGTGGGAATTTTTTAATGCATGAATTTAAACTTGAAACAAAAGCAATAGAATAATTCTCTTAGAATAGTACGTTTGCAGATCCATTTTAAACATGAAATACCGCCCTGTCGGCTAGGGCGTTAGAATGCACCGGCTGCACCTTTGCAGAGGGTGAGACTCCCCCAACAAAGGGGCCACTTGTTGGCCGTGGGTGGTGACCCGTGATGCATAAGGATAGAGCCCAGGTGGATGAGCAGTTCATGACTTGCAACACTCCACTTTGCCTCTATCTTGGGCTAGACGGACGGTCGGAGAGGCCCCCTCCGATCAACCGGCTGGTCACGTCAAGCCCTAGCACCTATATGATTTCCCCAACCCTACTGTCCTTATGGCAAGCCCCAACCCATTTTTATCATATGGGTTCTAGAAGCCGGTGACTGAGGGTCTACATGTCCTGGGAATGACGTTAAACTCTATCTGATGGTGAGGTTACAGGTTTGGTGAATGTGGAGAACCCCTTCATCACCATTGCTCCCTGGTCTACTCTGATCCGGAGGGGTAGTATCTGTTAGGGTCCCATCTATGGGTTAAATAGAAAAATTTATTCATAAAAAATTGTATTATGCATTAAGAATGCCTTATTTCAAAACTTTATAGGCATTAAATGACCCACTGTGGTGGATATGCCGTAAACGAAAACTAAACCAAACATGAAATATTACATCCACAATAAACTCTTCCTAATCAAACCTACTTTGGGAGGCTGGAGACCAACTTTAAGGAAGTCTAGAAAGGAACAAGTCAGTTTCCCGATTACGCATTGGTCATACAAGACTAACGCACTCCAATATACTCAAACAAGAACAACCACAATGTGAAACCTGTCAAACACCTTTGACAGTTAAACTCTTATTCATGGTGTGCAGGTTTCTTGCTCACATCAGAAACCGTTATTTTAAAGCAAACAATATGAAAGATCTGTTTGAAAATGTCAACATGGATAATTTTTTTTTTTTTTTTTTTTTGAAATAAAATTATACCATAGGATATAGACATGAAACAAATCAATGCCATACAACATGAGCCCCCAATGATGCTAACACATTGTTAAAACCAATCACTAAAAAGTATACATATAAATACACGATATGTATAACTTCCTAACCGTTAGGCATGACATAACCCCAGACGGGTTGATATGCCGTTAAAACCAATAAACAAACAAACATGAAATATGAACTGTACATGTGTTGAACACCTAACATGTTGTGTAGTTTGTATAAAAAAAAATATAAATTTAAATTATAAATGTGTAAATTAACAGATTTATTTTAAAAAGAAACTAAACTATAGAATTCATCACACAATAACCACCGGTTATCTTTTTGTTTGCAGCACCTCCAGTCATTTGGTATTTTTAAAAAAAACGACCCCAATATTAATTAATAGTGATTTCTTCTCTTTTTTTATTTTTTTATTTTTTTAATTTTTTTAAAGTTAAGCTATATAATTCTTCCCGCAATAACCACTGGTTATTCTTTTATTTGCAGCACCTCGAGTCAGAACTTCTCTCAGCAGACAGGCTGTCAGTAACTTCGTCAATAATTTGTACAGACTAATTGAAAACGGTTCCTTGGCGGACGTCAGGGAGGTCTTCGAAGATCTTCCGCGCGAGCAGTACATCAGAATTTTAAACTCCTCGGTTGGTGGTGAGACGCCATTATGTTATGCCATCAAAGAGGAGCAGATCGAAATCTCACGCTATCTTCTCGGACTTTCTCTCAATCAAGGACGCCGAGAAATGAACGAGATTTGGAAAAAGACCTGCCATCCTCTCTCAGCCGCCATAGTCGCTCGTAACCTGGAACTTTTCCAAATGATCGCAGTCCGTTTGCAGGACCTGAACGAACGCATCTACGGCCCCTTCACACCGCTTACCCTTGCTGTTGCCAGTGGGGAGTTAGAGTATGTAAAGTTGTTAGTCCAGCTGGGAGCGGATATCGACAGCCCTGGTGTTTACGGTGCTAACCCTCTGATGGCTTCGGTTTCAGATAAAAATATTTGCAACTATCTGATCGCGTCAAACGCGAACGTTAACCACCGAGATCTAGACGGTGATACGGCCCTTCATCTTGCCGTCACCGGTAAACACTTGGATACTGTAATACTTCTGGTAAATAGCAACGCTGATATTACTATAAGGAACCAGGATGAGATCACACCGCTAATGTTAGCTAGTGTCCATAACAACGAAGTGGCAGCTATGTATCTACGTGATAAACCCGCTTATTCTGAGCTCGAAAAAATTGAGTCCCTGGAGGTTTTAGGCGCGTGTTGCGTATGTGTAGAAAAGCCGGGTATAAACTACTGGTTTGAAGCCGTAAAAAGGAGGGCAGACATATACCCTAAGACCAGCCGCTTTCCGCGTCAGGGCATATTAAATTTATCTTCAGAATTCACAACAGTGACAGACTTGGTAGTGTTAGGCGGTAACACTTTGTCGCTTGCTTTTCAAGGGGTATTGGTTATTGAGAGGATTTTTGGAAGAACCAGCTATTTGTATCTTTATTTCCTTCTGAAAACGGCCGTGATTGCTATGGGTTTACACGATTTGAGAAAGGTCCGACAACTGGTCAATTATATAAAAGAAATCTGTCCGACCCTACCTGCAAATACTGTTGCTTCATGCCAACGCACCTTTATGAGTCTCTTCACTAGAATCGCAGATGGAGGTCCCAATAGCCTGTTCGATAACGGAGGGTTCGATATTTTCGAACTGATAGTAAACTCAACTGGAAGTCTTTGGGATGATATTCGGGACCAACTGTCCGAAACGACTTACCTCGAAAATGCTGTGTTAACAGAGGTTGTCGATGCTGCTCTTAACATGGCGTCCACGATTCAGAGGATGGAACTTCCGGAGGCGGAAGAATCACGATTCGGGGAGGTGGTGAAGGAACTTGTTGCAGCGGACCCCCGAGTCACAAACGGACAGTCTCTTTTACATCGGGTGATCAAGTGTGAGAATATCCAAACTTCGCGATGTGTGAAGCTGTTTCGCTTGCTCCTTGAATCAGGGGCTGACCCCGACACCAAGGACTACTTCCTGCGCACCCCATTCGTATACGCCGTCAAACATGCAGATGATCTGGTCTTTCGGGATATTATAGACCTGCTAATTGAGTTCGATAGTCATCTAAACTGTTTAAACGTCGAGGGGTTTTCATCTATGCATTTTAACCGGTCGGCGGAATTGCCTGTCTATCCAATAACTCAAAGGAACTTGCAGTGCATAGTATCAGAAGCGATTTTGGACAGGGGAATCCCGTATAGTGAAGTCTTGCCTGCGTTACTCAAAGACTTTGTTGAATTGCATGATTCAATTGCAGTTTATTGCGGGGGAACGTGGTCCTCCCTTAAATATTAAATACTGGCTCGAAAACATTGTAAAAGAGGGTCCCACAAGCAATCTTTTTACGATTTCATCAAGGCGAGTGGGACACAAACTCACACCCCTGGGCTTCGGACCCTACAAACACACACACACACACACACACACCACACACACACACACACACACACACACCACACACACACATTCTCCTATATTTGACAGCTGCCTTTGACCGCACGGGCAAGAGGCTGTGGATTACTTAGTTATCATAATATATGTATATGTATATATGTGTCTTGTGCAATCTGTAACAGTCTGTAAGTCAACTTCTGGTCTGAAGAGACATATGGTGGTGTATAAGCATATCATTTTATCATCTGATACAATATTACATCTTCAATATTAAATACTGGCTCAAAAACATTGTAAAAGAGGGTCCCACATGTAAACAAGCAGTCTCTTTTTACATTGATTTCATCAAGGCAAGTAGAACACGAACTCAAACCCCTGGGCTTGGGACCCCACAACAACAAAAACACTCACTCACTCGCTCAACGCACACTCGCTCGCCCGTGTGCTTGGGACCCTACAAAGAAACGCACACTCGCTACCCCCCCCCCCCGTGGGTTTGGGACCTACAAAAATCACGCAATCATCCAACCCACGGGCCTGGGATTCTACAAAAGAACTAAACTCACCAACCCCCTGAGCTTGGGACCATACAAAGAAACGCACTCCATTACCCTTGGGTTTAATACCTTACAAATAAAACGTACACTCACTATCCCGTGGGCTTATGACCCTACAAATAAAATGCACACATCAAACCCGTGGGCTTGGGACACTACAAATAAAACGCACACATTCTTACTCGTGGATTTTGGACCCTAAAAATAAAATGCACACTCATCCAACCTGTTGGCTTGGGACCCTACAAATAAAACGCAAACTCATCCAACCTGAGGGCTTAATACCCTAAAAAATAAAACGCACACTCGCTTACCCACTCGTCGGCTTGGGACCCTACAAAGAAACGCATACATCCTACTTGAACCTTTTCCAACAATCCCCACGTAATTATACTATTAAGCACCCCCACCCCCAATCTAATGTTTCGGCGGGAAATCCCACAGATCCCACGAATAAAACAAAGACTGAAGCTTTCTTTCTATAATCGTTCCCGTTCTATAAACCTTCTAATACTCCCGGAAAATTCTCTAAGAATGGTCAGAGATTCTTGCTGTCCGTGCTAAATCTTCTGCATCATCTCGTTATTATACTATTAATTAAAGAGTGGGTTTAGTTGAATTCATAACTTCAGTGTTTTTAAAAGATGAAATTAACCTAAATGATAAAACAATACAAATAGAAATTATTATTTAAATTCAATGGTTGAATTCTTTTTGAATTTGTTAAATTTTGTCTTCAAAGATATGTTCGAAAAAAAAAATGGACCCAATGACCTTTAGGCACCCCTTTTGCGATCTCGATTCATAAGGACATTTTTTTCATTTACACACGTTGTTTGTTAGGTTTATAATTTTAAAAAGAACTAAAAATCGTCTGTTAACAAACAACCGGATTTTGACGGTGTAAATGAAAAGAAAAATGTCCTTATGAATCGAGATCGCAAAAGGGGTGCCTAAATTTCATAAGGTCCAAAAGATTTAGTGACATTTTTAGTGGGTGGAGTAATCTCTAATTACTGTTAAGTATTTTTCTCTTACTAGTATTATCGTAACAGCATTTTATTTTAGAACATTTAATGTCCCTGCAGAATGTAACGGGTAATACTTGTTCAATCTATCAACAAGTGTCTTTTTACTAATATATATATATATATATATATTGGTTAGGAGGTTGATTTTGAAGGCTATCACAATGCAGGTGTAAAGAAAAAAAATAATACGGTAACAATGGTGTTGTTCGTTAACCTGTAATTTATTATTAAATTACAGGTTAACAAACAACACCATTGTTACCGTATTATTATTTTTTTTCTTTACACCTGAATTGTGATAGCCTTCAAAATCAACCTCCTAACCAATATATACACAATGCTTCAAGCAAATTATAAAACTCTTTTATAAATTTATAAATATATATTACATATATTACATACACATGGTGTCTACAATAGAAATACATTTTTTTTTAATTTAAAAAACAAAAAGATATTGAAGTTTCCTGGCTATGACATTAAGGGCGCAGATTTGATTTTGAAAAATAAAATCGCCTAGACTGTAGTCTTGCTCGAGATGCTTAAAAAATAAATTCTGTTAGTTTATAAGATTAGATTTAAATGCCAACCCCACGTGATGATTCTTTTTTTTTCAAATATTTGAAATATCAAATGATGGTGACTCTAAGACGTTAAGTCATCGCCATTTAACGTTCTATGATAAAAAGGGGTGGGGGTTTGGTTTAAGAGCAATACGGTAGGGACAATCATATAGGCCAATCTTTCAACCTTTTTCATCTCCCGTCACAGTGAGCTGGGCAGCAAATTGATCGAGGTACACCATCAGTATATAAACATAATTATTTTATCATTTACATTTTAAAATCAATTGGATATTGAAAAATGCTACAAGTGTTGCATAAAAAAAATATTAATAGTATTTGATAATTTGCTTTTGAAGCATTAGGTATATTATTTATATTCTTGAAGGCAATTACAATGCGTATATCGTATAAAATTCGATAATTATTGGAAATAATCATGACCTATACACTGCTGATGAGACCTAATAAAGTTGAAACAGGTGTACGGTGTTCCACACCATAATTATCGAATTTTATACGATATACGCATTGTAATTGCCTTCAAAAATGTATATAAAAATATTGAATTAAAACAAAAATATTAAAGTAATAGAATAAGAATATGAGGATGATCAACCGTCCTCAACACTCACGGCATACCCTACGGAAGCTTCACGGTTCACTAGTATGCCGTGGCTCACCGGTTGAAAAACTATTATATAGATGCTAGAGCTATAGATTCTAAGACAGGAAAAAAACTGGAGTCATTTCACATCAACTGCCTCCAACGCATACTGGGCGTAAAATGTTGGCATAAAATCCCCCACTTAGAAATTAGAAGCAGAGCACGCATTGACCCAATTGAGACCATCCTATCGCAATGCCAACTGCGATAGTTGTATCACACCATCCGCATGCCTACTGACTGAGTTCCCCGTAAAATACTTTACGGTGAACTCGCAGAGAGGCCCTCAAAAGCCGTTCAAAGGCCCTATTCACTCAACGCTGAAATAATACACCATCACACCTTCAAGCGTGGAAGATCTAGCCTCGAACAGAAAGGGAGTGACCTGACACACAGGTGCTAAGCGGCTCAATATCGAAATTAACAGGGCTGCAGATGTCTTCGTCGTCATGAACCATCAAATCCAGATGGGAATTTCCCTTGCAATGTGTGTGACCGCATCTGCAAGTCCAGAATTTGACTAACAAGCCACTAGAGGGTCCACGGTTTTTAATTTACGATGCAACCCTAATTTCTTTTCATTTATAAAAGAAAATCTGATTCCTCCTATGAGACCAGCCGATTTATTGGAAGGGCCCCTTATTCATTTTTTATTTATTTTTGCCACGTTTAAGAGTATTAATAAAATCAAATGATAGCTTACTGCTTGGTTGAATTTTAAAGCAAGTCAACCCTTGTTGGGTTATTTTAAGCCGAAGACGTTTTTTATTAATCCATTCTTGTTGGGTACTCAATTTTTTAACTCTGCTTTTGTAAACACATTTTCGATTAATTAAACAGAAAAATTAGTTTTGAATTTTTTTTTTTTTTTTTTTTTTTTTTTTTTTTTTTTTTTTTTCAAATTTGCATACCTATCAAACGTGACAAAATATTTTCAGCATAAAATATCCCAACAAGGGTTGACATGCCGTAAAATCAAACAAACCAGACGAAACCATCATTTGTCCAATTTGTGTTGTAAAAGTAAAAACAAAAAAAAATTGTCCTGAAATTCACTACTAAAAAAATCAGGACCATATGACATTTAGGCACCCCTTCCGCGATCTCTACTCACAAGGACACTTCTCCCATTTACACCGTTAACATCCGGTTGTTTGTTAGCGGTTGGGATAAAGGTTAGGGGTTAGTTTTATAATTAAAAAAAAAATCTAAAATTCGTCTGTTAACAATTACCTGGATTTTGACGGTATAAAAGGAAACGATGTCCCCACGAATCGAGATCGCAAAAGGTGTGCTTTAGGTCATATGGTCCAAAAAATCATTTGGCAATCTTGGACATTTTTTTTTTTTTAACTTGTAATTTGATTTAACTGTTTTCACTTAAAGTTAAAATCGCTACACTCTATTTATTCAATTTTACTTAAAGTTAATTTAATTTTCTCTAAAAAGCAAATACGCTTAAGAACTTTTTTCTTTAATTTTTTTTCTAACCGTACCGTGACGCGAAGAAACGTTCAGATTAAGAATATAACCTTACCGATATGATGGAATTTTTTAAAGTTCACTATCGATTCACATCAGAACTCATTCTATTCAAATAAAGTTATATTATTATTGTAATCAAAGTCCTTCTACTCAATTATAATTATCATTGTATCCCAATTACGCATTGGTCATACAAGACTAACGCACTTCTATATAATCGAACAACAACCACAATGTGCAACATGTCAAACACCTTTTGACAGTTAAACATTTATTCATGGAATGCAGGTTTTTTTGTTTTTTTTTTTGCTCACATCAGAAACTCTTATTTTAAAGCAAACAATATGAAAGATCTGTTTGAAAATGTCAACATGGAGGATATTCTCTATTTAATTTTTTTTTTTTTTTTTTTTTTTTTGAAATAAAATTATACCATAGAATATAGACATGAAACTAATCAATACCATACAACATAATCCCCAATAATGTTTACACATTTTTAGAGCCAATTACTAAAAAGTATAAATAGACGATATGTATCACTTCCTAACCGTTAGGCATGATATAACCCCAGACGGGTTGATATGCCGTTAAGATCAATAAAAAACTATTATAATGAACTAACCATGAGTAGTAATTTTCTTTTCAAAGTATATGAGCACTTTGGTTTTTGACGTTACACCAGGCCTAATCAAAGAAAGAAAGGTCTTTTTAATAGGGCATCCTACGAGACATGACACTGGACAAAACATATTGATAGAGGGTCAAGTTCTAGCTCGGGTAACTACCTTCCAATATCTGGGATCTACAGTTGCCACCAACAACAGACAAGGCGAGTATGGTTCAACAGATACCCCCTTTTGATTTGCCATTCAATGTTAACAAATGCTATTGTATTTTTATAATTAAAATTTTTTTGCTTGCCTGGACCAAAAAATGTTATATTGACTCAGGGTGAGACCCAGTGGTCTAGAGTCATTTGCTAGCAAGAATATGTGTCCTCTGGGCATATGTATTTAACTTTTTAATGTAATGTAATATATTAAATTAGAAAGACTAGTGAAATTAAATAAGAATGCATATAAAAGATACTTATTTTAATGACTTTTTGAAAACTTACACATCTTATCGTAATGTACCACTTTACACCTTACAGTTAATTTTTTATCTATTAAATATTTGCCTATTTTAATCCACTCACAGCGGCTCTCTCACCGCTTCGATCGGAGTACAAAAAACTCCTGGTTAGTACATTATAATTTAGGACTTACACTACAATATTAATAGTATTTGATAATTTGCTTGAAGCATTAAGTATATTATTCATTTATTATTACAATTCGTATAACATAGTGTCCAGTGTCTAATACCGCCCTGTCGGCTGGCGCGTTAGAATGCACCTCTGCATAGGGGTAAGACTCCCCCAATGAGGCCACCTGTTTGAATCATCTTCACGAATATAAATCAAGTCTCTATTATTTTTGCTCAAAAACCAAGTCTTGGTGATATTTAATATATATATATATATATATATCCTTTGTAGTTAATTGTGTTATTTTTGAAGTTTCCTCCGGACATACAGATTCACACAACTGCCCTTTATATATGTATAGAATATTATATCAACACTGAAAATTTAATTAAATTCGGTTAATTCCCTGATTTTTTTGGTATTTTTTAAATCTTTCGGCGGGGTGATATACGATGGTGGAATTTGGGTCGGTTAAGTTCGATTTAACCCCATAATATATATATATACTAATACTCGTGTTCCTTAATTGTACGACCGTTATCATCTTGCAACACCCTCTTTGTTAAAAATCAGACCGTCCAAATTGTCCAAGAGGAAATGCAATAATGTAAATCCTGATTATATGGTGTTGTTTCTCCGGCGAATTCTTATTTCTCGTGAGTGTCGTTACCTTAGCTAAATAATGGGCCATTCGATTTTTATTATAAAGGGACATACTACACTGGAAAAATATAAGAAAAAAAAACAGTAGGGAAAAGATAGATAAAGAAGGGGTGAGCGCACGAAAGCGATAACACTAATCCATTTCGAACATAATAAAAAGAAGAAAAATGTGAACAAAAGGTGGTTTGACTGGTTCGAAGCTGGTGGGAGAGGAGGCAGTTAAACAACACCTATAAATAGGCTGCCCCCCTTTCAGATTTATTCTGATTTCTTCTATAGAACGACTGTTACCTGTTTCTGTAAAGTTACACCGTGGTTATCTGACCCAAGGCAGGAGTGGATCACCGAAGAAATATATTTTTTCAAGCAACAGCGACAGGTAGGCCAGCTCAAACCTTGGTCACTAGAGTCGATTTTTTTCGAGAAAAGATAGTGTGAGGGAACGAGAGATTTAAAGTAAGGTTATTATTCTTGTTATTGCATAATTATTGGATCCCTAATACTTATATAAGATAGTGTAGAAACATAATGGCGATTAGTGCAGCTGATGGCCTTGAGAGTGAGTGACGGCGCTTGACCTCATTCTCACCTTGCCTTCCAGGGATAAATCGTAAGAACCGGAAGGCATAGAAGACCCTGTCTTCCGGTTTAAGGATAGTAAGCAACTCAATCAGTTAGAAGTTAGAAGCCGAGCTCGTAGGATGTAAGTCTCACTGTGCAGAATGTCTGGGTTGGGGATTAACAATAAAATAAGATCAAAAGTAAATCGAAGTCTTGTGTTTATTACCTAAAAACTAACAATGACACAGGGCTTCTGATAAGGAGAAATCCCTAACAGAAACCAGACCCGAAGTCCCCAAGAAAGATCCGACCTTAGGAGATCCGAGACCTAGACCAGACCAAGATAGATGATAGAAATACCAAAGACGATCAGAATAGCAGCCGGCCAGAATAGAAAATTCGACAAAAAGTAAGAAGTAAGAAAGGGTATACAACATATATGCTGATTTGGTACCGTGAAAACCTCAGTACACAACACAGGGACAGCCTTCAAATGTGACATCTGTGGTCGAGAATGTTTTCCAAACATTGGACTTCAGAGTCACAGGAGTGCTGCAACTTCAGGGGCACAACAACTATATTATAGTCTTCCGAGACTGAAATTCCAATAATGAATTCTTGTTATTGTAGTATTTTGCAATCGCTCTTAAGAAACTATATCAAACGTTGTAATAATTAAATTACCGCACCGTAGTAGATTCATAGGTCATGCTAGGAATAATAATAATAATAATAATAATAATAATAATAATAATAGCAAACTAGCACAACGGGAGTACAAAACTAGACACGACTGGATCCCCTGGGGATTATGCAAAAAAATAAATTTTGACCATACAACAAAATGGTATATGCATAAACCAGAATCTGTTCTTGAGAATGAAACGCATAAAATTCTCTGGGACTTTGATATAAAAACGGACCACCTTATCCCAGCAAGAAGACCAGACCTAGTGTTGATAAACAAAAAAGAAAGAACTTGTCAACTGGTGGATTTTGCAGTTCCAGCAGATCACAGGGTGAAGCTAAAGGAAAATGAAAAAAATTGACAAATATCTGGACCTTGCCAGAGAACTGAAAAAGTTATGGAATATGAAAGTCAAAGTGATACCAATTATAGTTGGTGCACTTGGAACCGTCCCAAAAGGATTAGAAAAGGGTTTGGAAAGTTTGGAAATCAGAGGAAGTATTGAAACCATTCAGAACACTGCACTGCTGCAATATGCCAGAATACCCAGAAGAGTCCTGGAGACCTGAGGAGACTTGCTGTCACTCAGACTCCAGTGAAAGATCATCATCTAACACTGATGTGAAAACTCAAAAGGAGTAAATAATAATAATTCAACCAAATGGTACACGCACACACCTGAATCTGTCCTTGAGAGTGATACGCATAAGATTCTCTGAGACATTGAGGTACAGACGGATCACCTAATCCCTGCCAGGAGACCAAACGTAGTGTTGATTAACAAGAAGAACAGAACTTGTGGATTTGTCCGTCCCGGCCGACCACTGAGTGAAAGTGAAAGAAAGCGAAAGAAAGCAAAAAGATAGACAAATACTTGGACCTTGCCAGAGAACTGAGAAAACTGTGGAACATGAAAGTGAAGGTTGTGTCACTTGTAATTGGTACCCTTGGAACGGACCCCAAGGGCCTCGAAAAGTGTCTGGATGAACCGGACATCAGAGGAAGAATCGAGACCATCCAGACTACAGCACTAATGAGATCAGCTAGAATACTCAGAAGAGTCCTGGAGACCTGGGGAGACTTGCTGTCACTAAGCTTCCAGTGGGCCACCGGCTAAGGCGTATGTGAAAAACTCGAATAAAGTTAAATAATAAAAATAATAATAAAAATATTAAATAATAATAATAAATAACAATAAAGAATAATAATAATAATAATAATAATAATAATAATAATAATAATAAATAATGAATAAAAAATAATGATAATAATAAATAATAATGATAATAAATAATAATAATGAAGAATTAATAATAATAAATAATGATAATAATAACATTAATAATAATAATAATGAATAATTAATAATAATAAATAATAATAAATAACGATAATAATAATAATAAATAATGAATAAAAAATAATGATAATGAATAATTAATAATAATAAATAATGATAATAATAATAATGAATAATTAATAATAATGAATAATAATAATAAATAATAATAATAATAATAATAATGAATAATTAATAATAATGAATAATAATAATAATAATGATAATGAATAATTAATAATAATGAATAATAATAATAATGATAATAATAATAATAATAATAATAATAATATAAAAAATCTGGGTTATTTATTTTTCATTCTAATCTAGACCAAATTATTCAGAGGTTATATACGATATCACAATGTGAAGTAATGCGAGAAAGAAAATCTCACCTGAATTTGATAGCCGTCAGTAAGGATCGAACTTACGATTGCATGGGGTATAGCTTTCAACACTCCCGATTAAGCCCTATGGCACAATAGCCGAAATTATGTGCATATAACAATAAATACGAGGACAACAGTTCGAAAATTATAAACAGTACAATTTATCAACCTTCATTTAAAGACATGCAGATAAATAAAATAAAACTAATCTGGATTGAACAGCCGCCAGTAGGGATCGAACTTCCGACAGCGTGGAAGTGTAGCTTTCAAACTATGCAAGCAGGAATCTGCATGACGAAATTTCATATTTAATTTTGGTTACACCCAATGCTTTTCTTTTCTTTATTTAAGTAATAAAAACTTATAAAAGTAAACCATATATATTTTTAAAGTACCGTTTTTATATATTAATATATTTTTATTCCTCATGGATGGAATCATAGAAATTAGGGACTGACAACGTTTCAGTTTTCGAAGTTATTTTTACTGTATTGTCAGCTTTTAAACAGTATGTTTTACGCTACCTATTAAGCAGTTGTTGTTTTACAGTTTTAACTTTTCACGATTTCATATACCTATCTATATTTTTAAGTCTTTTAATTATTAACGTTTGGTTTTACTGTAGAGGAAGAACTTGTATATTAAACAAAAACGATATAAAATGGCTGAAGGTAAGTTATTTTCGAGTTTTTTTTCCTTTCATTTAAATCTGGATTTGAAGACATTCTAAAAGATGTGCCGTTATTATATATGGCCTACCTTTTAGATTATGTTATAACATGTGGCCTCGCCGGTTTGAATGTGCCCTACCTCAGTAAGAGTATAGATATAAGTAGTAGGTAATATATTATTTTTCACATATATTCAATTTCAATAAATGCAATCCAGCTCTTCAGAGTGGGGTCCAGTGGCTTCGGCCCTGGATCTTTACAAGTTAATAGCGTCGATCCCAGGGGGCCATCCCCCCAGGCAACACCTGCCCCCTCGATTTAAAGGGGCAGGGCTGGGTTTATTGCCCTGCGCCTGAGGCGCCCCCCTTGAGGGGGAATGCCGACGGGATCGACGCAATTTTTTCACCTGCCACTCCATGAGCTTCGGCTTGTGGGTGGTCCCACGTTAATAGGGACTTTGTGCCTGACCTGTACAAGTGGGGTACGCGGTAAATATCATATATTCAATTTCAATAAATGCAATCCAGCTCTTCAGAGTGGGGTCCAGTGGCTTCGGCCTTGGATCTTACAAGCTATTATTGTTGATCCCAGGGGGAGGGGCACCCCCGGGCAACACCCGCCCCCTTGATTTAAAGGGACAGGGCTGGGTTTATTGCCGAGTGCCTGGGGCACCACTCCTTTGAGGGTGAATGCCGACGGTATCAACGCGTTTATTGCACCCGTCACCAATGAGTCTCGGCTTGTGGGTGGTCCCACATTAATAGGGCATTGTGCCTAGCCGTACACGTGGGGTTCGTGGTAAATATCACGCAATTCAGTCATAAGTTGTATATAGTAAGTAAGAATAATTAAAAAAAAAATTTCTCCATAATTTATTTGAAACAGATCTATTTAATTCTAAACTATTCTAAAATTCTGAAATAGGGTTAGGATTAGTAGTTATTATTATAACCTTTTAATATGTTTTTTTAGGGTTGGCCACATACTATAAGAGAGACATGATTTCGTAGGCCACATTCTATAAGAGAGACATGATTTCGTAGGCCACATTCTATAAGAGAGACATGATTTTGTAGGCCACATACTATAAGAGAGACATGATTTTGTAGGCCACATACTATAAGAGAGACATGATTTCGTAGGCCACAAACTATAATGGTACCAAAATATCTTCACTCGACTATTTGATTTCTGTAAAGGTTATCATCATGTATCTTCTTACCTTTCTGGACTAAGGAAGGATCAAAGTGTAGTATCTGTTCCAGATTCTATGCTTTGAGACTTACCTTCTATACCCGGCCTCGGCTGGGGGTCCAGTGTGCTTCGACCTCTGGACCGGTGAGGTACAATTAATAGCGTCGATCCCAGGGGGCCATCATCCCCCAAAATCGACGCAATTTTTATGTGCCCACGTAAAAACGAGACCTTGTGTCCAGCCCTCATAAGTGGGATGAGCAGGCAAATACCCTTATATGATCTCCTTGAAGCGGCTACCCGGCGTCGCCTGGGCAGAAGGGGAGCGGTAAAAAAGGAAGTCTCACAGATCCATTATTGTTGAATGGCTAGATGGATTCCCACAGGATACCCCATTAAAATCCATATGTAAAAAAAGACAATCTGAAAAGAAAAATTAATGTCTCCTATTTAAAATACTAAATTCAAAAGATTCCATGCTGTTATTTAAATTTCATTTGTTAATTATCTTCACGAATATAGATGAAATCCTCATTATTTTTGTTCAAAAACCAAGCCCTGGTGGTATTTAATGTGTGTGTGTGTATATATATATATATATATATATATATATATATTATTCTTTGTCGTTAATTGTTTTATTTTTGAAGTTTCCTCCGGGCATACAGATTCATACAACTGTCCTTTATATATGTACTAGAAGTGGCTACCCGGCGTCGCCTGGTAAGGGTGGCGAGTAAAAGTTAGTCTCACAGATCCATTAATACTTATCACAAGTTAGATCCTCACCGGATGCCCCATAAGATCCCACGTAAATATATAACAATATAGTAAGAAATTTTAATTCAATAATTTACAGTTAAAAAAAATACAATATAAATGAGGCTATTAATTCAATCAATCAACATCATATTTCAATTACCTTCTGTTACTATAGAAATTTTAATTTTTAAATATCTTCCCAAACATAAATAAAATCTTCATTATTTTTACTAAAAAACTAAGCCCTGGTGATAATGAATGTATATATATATATATATATTTACTTTGTCGTTAATTGTTTTATTTTCGAAGTTTCCTCCGGACATACACATATACACAACTGCCCTTTATATATGTATAAAGAGATATTTAACATATACTATTTATTTCTCTGAATTTTTTAGATGGGGCTTGATTACTATTATCTGCATTATTCGGACGATTGTCCTCATCTTCATTGAACACATGGTCTAATGATTAAAGGAATTAGCTTAAGACAGTTCTAAGAGACAATTATCTCTGGACTACAGGTTCAATCCTGGTCAGGGGCAGCAGTAACATAGAATAATAATTAACACAGCATAATGCCTTTACCCTAGCTATGGTTAGCGGAATGAGAACAGGATACCTCCGCGTACTGAATAAAGGGTTAAGATCAAAGTTACGTGATGGCTCCCGATTACGACATTGCTATCTGTACAACTGAAGAAGTCCGGGGGACACATCTGCCGAAACGTTGTATATATAACAATGAAGATGAGAATAAAAGTCCGAATAATGCAGATAATACGAATCGTCAAGCCTCATTGACGAAATGTGTTGACATGCCGTAAAATCCAACCAACCAGCACCCCCTCTAGTATTATCTGTATTATTCGGTCTATTGTCCTCATCTTCACTGTTATCTGTACAACGTTTCGGCCGATGTGCCCTCCGGTCTTCTTCAGGTATTTCTTTTCGAACTCGGAAATCTTTTCGGACACACGAACCTTCTTGTCATAATCGGGAGCCTGTCCTCCTTCCACTAAGCATAGCTGGGGTAGAGGCGTGAAATAGTGTAGATAACAATAAAGATGAGGACAATAGGCCGAATAATGCAGATAATCCAAATCACCAAGCCTCATCTAAAAAAATCAGAGAAATAGTGTAGATAACAATAAAGATGAGGACAATAGTCCGAATAATCCAAATCACCAAGCCTTATCTTAAAAATTCAGAGAAATGGTGTATATAACAATAAAGATGAGGACAATAGTCCGAATAATCCAAATCACCAAGCCTCATCTAAAAAATTCAGAGAAATAGTGTATATAACAATAAAGATGAGGACAATAGTCCGAATAATCCAAATAATCCAAATCACTAAGCCTCATCTTAAAAATTCAGAGAAATGGTGTATATAACAATAAAGATGAGGACAATAGTCCGAATAATCCAAATCACCAAGCCTCATCTAAAAAATTCAGAGAAATAGTGTAGATAACAATAAAGATGAGGACAATAGTCCGAATAATCCAAATAATCCAAATCACCAAGCCTCATCTTAAAAATTCAGAGAAATGGTGTATATAACAATAAAGATGAGGACAATAGTCCGAATAATCCAAATCACCAAGCCTCATCTAAAAAATTCAGAGAAATAGTGTAGATAACAATAAAGATGAGGACAATAGTCCGAATAATCCAAATAATCCAAATCACCAAGCCTCATCTTAAAAATTCAGAGAAATGGTGTATATAACAATAAAGATGAGACAATAGTCCGAATAATCCAAATCACCAAGCCTCATCTTAAAAATTCAGAGAAATAGTGTATATAACAATAAAGATGAGGACAATAGTCCGAATAATCCAAATAATCCAAATCACCAAGCCTCATCTAAAAAATTCAGAGAAATAGTGTAGATAACAATAAAGATGAGGACAATAGTCCAAATAATCCAAATCACCAAGCCTCATCTAAAAAAAATTAAGAGAAACAGCATCCCTCTATCTCATAATTAATTCTGTTCTTTTCTTGCAGCATATTTATACGACGTGACCCTTAACCGAAAATCCAAAAAACAGTTGCTCAACCGAATCTTCCGATTAAGCGAATCAAATTCCTTGGACGAGCTCAAGAAAACCTTAAAAAAACTTAAACCCCAGCAGTGCATCAGGATCTTAAATTCCACACTAAATGGTTGCACGCCGCTATATATGGCGGTCTACAATAACCGTGTCGACATATGCCGCTACCTGCTCGACATTTCACTCCTTCAGGGAGCTCCCCAAATGAGCCTCAACTGGAAATACACCCGGCACCCATTTCTTGCCGCTATAGAGACCGGCAACCCAACGCTGGTCGACATGATCCTGCAGTACCTCCCCGATATCAACGAAAACATCAGCGGGCCCTTAACCGCGCTTATGGTTGCTATATTCAGTCATAATCTAATAGCAGTGAAAACTATCGTAGCTCAGAAAGCCGATATTAATCAACCCTCCGTAAATGGAAGGACCCCTTTAATGTGTTCGTATGCCGATAGTGAAATATGCAGTTTTCTGACCAGTCAGGGCGCGAAGGTTAACATCCAGGACGAAGACGGGTTTACGGCCCTTCATTTAGCGGTTGCCTGGAATCGTATAGAGAGCGTAATCGTATTAGTTAATGCCGGTGCTGATATTAAAATGACGACCCACGATGGCGTAACCCCACTTCTTTGCACTGCTATATATGTAAACCTCCCGATATTTGAATATCTCGTTAAAAATCCCAATTATTCTACGTTAGAGAGGATTGAGGGCTTAGAAATCATGAATTCCAGTGGTGTGTGTGATCAACAGCCGTATATAAACAGTTGGAAACAAGCATTGGAAATGAGACGACATACATGTTGCTGGGAATTGGAAAGTCTTCTAGACGATCCTTTACGTCTTGCATTCCAGGGTCTTCTGGTCGTTGAAAGGATCATGGGAAGAAATAACAGAATCTATATGCAGCTAGTTCTACAAACGGCACTGATTGCCGAAAAGGTAGACCGTATGGAGAAGGTTAAACAGTTGGTCGATCATATCCAGGACTATTGCCACCAGACGTCTTTTGTGGGGACCACTTTGTCGTTCTTTGGAGATGTTTTCTCTGCAATTGCCAAACACAGCGGTTCAATCTTTTCTGAAAACGGCGGTTTTGCAATCTTCAAAATAATAGCGCGGACAGCTGTGAAATTGTGGTATACGGTGAAATACGATATACAGAGATATCCCTATTTTGTGGATAGATATTATTCCGATATGGTGGACAGTTTCCTGAACATGACAGCGACAAGCAAAACTAAGCTATTGTTCACCCCGGGTTTCGACCAATTTAGAGCGAAGTTAAAAAGGTTATCAAAGAGGATATACGACTCATGAAATATCAGTCTCTATTGCACCGCACAATTGTTATGATAGAGCAAGAACCAGTGAAATCGGTTGAGCTCCTTCGATTCCTTCTTGAATCTGGAGCTGACATCAAATCCAAAGACCAACGCGATAAGACCCCAGTCTTGTATGTTCTTGAGTATGTACCTAAAGATAATCTCAAGGAAGTCTTAGACATTTTTGCTGCTTTCGGATGCCGTCCTGATGTTTGAAACAGAAGGTTTTTCTCACTATAGACGATATCTTATTATAATGGAGATTGTGTGTTTTTCTGTCTGTAACCGAAACTATATTACTACTCAAGTCACAATTCCCTTCGTTATTTACATCACATTCTCCATGATTTTATTTTTATTTAAACCTTAATTATTAATAAAATTGATTCACCTTTTTATTAGTGTTGTCCATATTTACATACAAATAACATGCAATTGTATTTGTATATACAAAAAGTAGCGGTTTACAGTGTGAATGGGAAGGCTAATTTGCATATTGAATTTAAAAATGTGATTTTATTAAATATGTGCTTAGTATTGATTTCTAATTGTTTGTTTTATTTTAATGAATATAAGCAAAAATCTCTTCAATGAATCTTAAATGAAATCCATTAACAAGAAAAAATAACTGTCATTTTATTCTTTATTTCCTAATTTAACTAAATAGTTAAATTAGGTAAATTTACCAATGAAAGAGGGGAGTAACGGAAAATGATGGAATAGTTGTTTCAAATTTGTTCTATTTTTCAATCATACCCCCTCTGTTCCAAATCTTTTTATCTGCATTCTTATTCAGTTTCATTAGCCTTTCTAATTTAATATGATATTTTATTATATTAAAACTTAAATACTTGCACCCGGAGGGTGCATATATTTGCTAGTATATATATATATATATATATATATATATATATATATATAAAGGTAATTTATGAGGAAGTGCGTCACGGTCTCCTGCTTCAAGAGTTGCTGCCCGGTGACTTAAAATAACAACCCAGCTCAGTCTATTCAAAACTATCCATCTATCTATCTTTCTCAATTTGTTCATATTTATCTATATTACTTTAAATACTAAGATTTTTTTATTCATGTTTGTTTAATGTCTTGTTTTTAGTTTAAATAAACAGAATTACGACAAAAAAAGACATTTACTTATCGAAAATAACTATCTCCATTTGCTCGTATCTATCTATATTATTTTGTTTGTTTATCTATCTATCTCAGTCTATTCAAAATATATATCCATCTTCATATCTAAACAAGAATTACGACAAATTACGATAAATAAACAAGAATTACGACGAGCTGGGGTTGTTATTTTGATAGTCACCGGGTAGCGGTTTTTGAGGCGGGAGACCGGGACCCACTTACTCATAAATTACCTATAATATATATATGAGTGGACCATAATGATGGGACAGATTTTAAATGCTATTTTCCCATATTACAAAAACGACACAGAGTACTAAGTATATTTATTACTGAACTGATACACAGGAATTTCTATATGATCAAAGTTTTGAATATTATATCTTTGAGATGGTCACCATCATGACGAAAACATTCGAGAGCTCGATTTCTCATATCACGTAAGGTGTGGTTCAGCATATCAGCTGGAATAGCTGTTATCTCTTTACGGATGCCTTCTTTTAGTTCCGCTGTCGTGTGGGGCCTGTTTGTGTATACCTGATCTTTCAGTTAACCCTCCACACAACAGCGGAACTGAACGAAAGCATAAGGAGATTGACATAATAAAACATCGTTAATTTCCACATATCGATTTGACTATCATTACTCGTTTGGATGTTTTTTTTCCCGGATCTTATAAAATAGCCGATACAGGATCGAGTCAACTTGATGTGTTTAATATTATTAAATATTTTTTTAATATTTAAGTTATGAAATCGTTTTCACGCATAAAGTCAAATTTATAAAAACGAAACTATTATGTGTTCTAAATAAAATAAATTATTAAATACATTTCATAAAAGAATACAATAAGTTAGACCTTACAAGTTTTTGTAGAATTTTATGTGTTGGTTGCATATATTATATATGTTTTAAATTTGTTTTAAATATTTCATATAAAATTTTTAAAATCAATATGCATTCTTATAGTAAAATAATGTCTAATGTATTTTTATAGCAAAAAATCATATCCAATGCATTTTTATAGTAAAAATCATTTCCAATGTATTTTCATAATATTTCTAATGCATTTTTATAGTAAAAAATTTATTCCCAATGTATTTTAATAGAAAAAATCCTTTCCAACGCATTTTTATAGTTAAAAAATCATTTCCAATGCATTTTCATAATAAAAATCATTTCCAATGCATTTTCATAATAAAAATCATTTCCAATGCATTTTCATAATAAAAATCATTTCCAATGCATTTTCATAATAAAAATCATTTCCAATGCATTTTTATAGTTAAAAATCATTTCCAATGCATTTTTATAGTTAAAAATCATTTCCAATGCATTTTCATAATAAAAATCATTTCCAATGCATTTTCATAATAAAAATCATTTGCAATGCATTAAAAAAAAAAAATTATTTCCAATGAATTTTTATAGTAAAAATCATTTCCAATGAATTTTTATAGTAAAAATAATTTCCAATGCATTTTCATAATAAAAATAATTTCCAATGCATTTTTATAGTAAAAATCATTTCCAATGCATTTTTATAGTAAAAATCATTTCCAATGCATTTTTATAGTAAAAATCATTTCCAATACATTTTTATAGTAAAAATCATAGCCAATGTATTTTCATAATAAAAATCATTTCTAATGCATTTTTATGGGAAAAAAATAATTCCCAATTCATTTTAATAGAAAAATCCTTTCCAATACATTTTTATAATTAAAAATAATTTCCAATGCATTTTCATAATAAAAATAATTTCCAATGCATTTTTATAGTAAAAATTATTTCCAATGTATTTTCATAGTAGAAATAATTTCCAATGCATTTTTATAGTAGAAATCATTTCCAATGCATTTTTATAGTAAAAATCATTTCCAATGCATTTTTTATAGTAAATCATTTCCAATGCATTTTTATAGTAAAAATCATTTCCAATGCATTTTTATAGTAAAAATCATTTCCAATGCATTTTTATAGTAAAAATCATTTCCAATGCAGTAAAAATCATTTCCAATGCAGTTTTATAGTAAAAATCATTTCCAATGCATATTTTTGTAAAAATAATTTCCAATGCATTTTTATAGTAAAAAAACTATTTCCAATGCATTTTTATAGAAATATTATTAAATACCTTTATTAAAAGACAAAAAAAAAAATGCCTTGGTTAAGATGAAAAATATCAACCCGGACCTTACAAAGTATCCATTGAATTTTTAATGCATTACCTACAGATAATTATATAACATATTAAACTAATATTTTTTTATCTCACAAAATCGCTGATACAGGTTCGAGTCGGCATGATCTCTCTCACTCTTTTTTTCTCTTACACATAATGTAAATACATAAAAAAACGAAAATATTATTTGTTGAATTTTTAAATGCATTTCTTAAGAGAAAAAGAACATCAACCCATACCTTATAAGATATCAGTGGAATTTGTAATGTGTTATCTACATACAATTATATAATTCTAAATCTCTGGCTGGTTTACCGTTAGATAATCAATATGCATTTTTATTGTAAAATCATTTCCAATGCATTTTTATTGTAAAATCATTTCCAATGCATTTTATAGTAAAAATCAATTCCAATGCATTTTTATAGCAATTCCAATGCATTTTTATAGTTAAAAAATCATTTCAATGCATTTTTATAGTTAAAAATCAATTCCAATGCATTTTTATAGTTAAAAATCAATTCCAATGCATTTTTATAGTTAAAAATCAATTCCAATGCATTTTTATAGTTAAAAATCAATTCCAATGCATTTTTATAGTTAAAAATCATTTCCAATGCATTTTTATAGTAAAAATCATATCCAATGTATTTTCATAATAAAAATCATTTCTAATGCATTTTTATGGTAAAAAATAATTTCCAATACATTTTTATAGTAAAAATCATATCCAATGCATTTTTATAGTTAAAAATCATTTCCAATGCATTTTTATAGTTAAAAATCATTTCCAATGGATTTTCATAGTCATCAATCATTTCCAATGCATTTTATACTAAATATCATTTCCAATGCATTTTTATACTAAATATCATTTCCAATGCATTTATATTAAATATCATTTCCAGTGCATTTTATACTAAATATCATTTCCAATGCATTTTTATAAATATCATTTCCAATGCATTTTTATACTAAATATCATTTCCAAGTGCATTTTATACTAAATATCATTTCCATGCATTTATACTAAATATCATTTCCAGTGCATTTTTATACTAAATATCATTT
This sequence comes from Doryteuthis pealeii, assembly GCA_023376005.1. NCBI lineage: Eukaryota > Metazoa > Mollusca > Cephalopoda > Myopsida > Loliginidae > Doryteuthis > Doryteuthis pealeii. The sequence continues at coordinate 1,900,212 of CM042181.1, read as the reverse complement.
CCAATGCATTTTTATACTAAATATCATTTCCAGTGCATCTTTATACTAAATATCATTTCCAATGCATCTTTATACTAAATATCATTTCCAATGCATTTTTATACTAAATATCATTTCCAATGCATCTTTATACTAAATATCATTTCCAATGTTATCTACATACAATTATATAATTCTAAAGCTCTGGCTGGTATACGGTAGGGACACCGTTAAATTACTCCGGAAACACACCGAGGCTTCGCGTGCCTAACCTCTGAAGAAATTCTGGACAGTGAAATCCCGTACGAGTGAATTTTACCCAAGATAATAGACATTTAGTTCCACAAAAATACCCGGCATAGGCTAAAAGTGCTTTACTTTTTAAAATCCATTGAATGACTGCATTGTATCTCTGCCATGTAAAATTCTGTTGACTGTTCTTTGAGCCATTTCTTCACTACAGATTTCACTTCCTCTTCACTGGAATAATGTTTGACTCTCATACCCTCTTTCATGAGGCGAAGAAAGAGGGTTTGGGAGGCAAACATTATTCCAGTGATGAGGAAGGAAAATCTGTAGTGAAGATGTGGCTCAATAATTTTTACGGAACGATTAAGATAAAATGGAAAAAAAAAGAGTACACTGGTAATCCTTAACTTTTTCCACGTAAATTCCTACCATAAAATAAACTCAACCCTCATGTTATGTCAGTGTTTTTGCAATAGAAGAAATACCAAAGCCGGCCAGAAGAGAAGACGACTAGAAGTAAGAAGTAATGAAGGGTATACAACATATATCGATTTGGTACCGTGAAAACCTCAGTATGCAATAGGAATGCTTGATATCATTGTGTGAAAAACAAAAAGCTCTTAAGCAACTACACAAAAAATATGAATTTAAATATTCAATGAATGTAATTCCCTAACCTCTAGGTATGACGTGATCATAGATGCGTTGAGATGCCATTAAAATCAATCAATGCTGGGTTAGTGATTATCTTGTGTCGCTTAATCACCGAATTCTTATTTCTTATGAGTGTCGTCCGCTCAGTTAGATAATGGACCATTCCGTTTTTTATTAGAAAGAAAGAAAGTGAAGCAAAAAGACATGCTGCACAGAAAAATACAAAGATGCGTTTTATTTTTCTCGCACCCGTTATTTTACAATACTAAATAGATTTTATTTATTTATTTTAACATTCACTTCAATGTGTATATTCTAAAAGTTTTTATTTTGTGAGAATGGTTAGTTTTAAAGTGGGGCTCCTTTTGTTGTTGTTTTTCTTTTTTTTTGGGGGGGGGAGCTTTGATACTCTAAAATAAAAACGACAGATTTTAATACATCGTCGACGAAAAAAAAACAAAATTACGGTCATAAAAGAAGGATCCAATTTATGTCTAAATTGTAAAACGAACCCCACTTTAAAACTAACCATTCTCACAAAATAAAAACTTTTAGAATATGCACATTGTGAAGTGAATATTAAAAATGAATAAATAAATATTTAGTATTGTAAAATAACGGGTGCAAGAAAAATAAACATTTATTGCAAAACATGGACATAAAATGAGGGTTGAGTTTATTTTATGGTAGGAATTTACGAGGAAATAGTTAAGGATTACAAAAAATCTACCTAGCTCCGAAATAAGAATTAGCCAATGAGATTACTGAACGAAAATCGTTTGGGGACTGTGGCCAACGGGTGTCTTTACTCATTTGGTTAATTTTTGGTATCTCCCAAAATAGCCGATAGAGGTTCGAGTCGACATTATATTTTAATATTGTGATATAGTTCTTTATTTAAGTCACTATATCTTGTTTAACACGCAAACAAATATAACAAATCTTATTTATACTAAATATAATAAATTATTAAATGCCTTCTTTTAACAAAAAAGATAAACCCAGACCTTACAAAATATCAGAATTTTTAAGGTGTTACCTAAATATAATTATATAATTTCTCAGATCTGGCCGCTAGGGGCTCAAATAACACCTCGAAGATAGAGGTTATGGTCGCCTTCTTTATTGGGATATAGTTTTTTTTTTTTTATTTAAGTCACTATATCTCTTTAACGCGTAATACAAATTTATAAAAACGAAACTTATTTATTCTAAATATAACAAATTTCGAACAATGGAATAACGTATGAACGAATTCTATCTGATATAATAGAAATAATTGTATCGAGCTACCGAAGTAACAACTTATGTGAGCATTCTACCAGAGGTAATAGAAAATGTCGTTAATTTTAACAAATAAATTTAAGTATCGTTTCTAGTTTGAAGGATTTTTCGTATCTCACAAATTAGCTGATAAAGGTTAAATTTGACAAGTTTTTTTATATTATGATATAGTTTTTATTCAAGTCACTATATCTCTTTTTAATACGTAATACACATTTACAAAAATAAAATTATTATTTATTCTAAATATAATACATTTATAAATGATTTTCTTAAGAGCAAAATATCAACCAGGACCTTACAAAGTATCAGAATTTGTAATGTGTTACCTAAATATAATTATACAATTTCACAGATCTGGCCGCTATACCGTAGGGGCTCAAATGACACACCGAAGCATAGAGTGCTTAGCTACTGAAGAATTTTGAACAATAAAGTAACCACTTATGTGGGCATTCTGAGGTAATAGAAAATACCGTTAATTTTAACAAATAAATTTCAGTGTCCTTTCTAGTTTGGACGATTTTTCGTATCTCACAAAATAGCTCATACAAGTTAGTCAACTTTCTTTTTTATATTATGATATGGTTTTATTTTTTTTATTTAAGTCACAATATCTCTTTAACACGGAATACATATTTATAAAAAGTAAACTTATCTATTCTAAATATAATAAATAAGAAATTTCGGACAATGAAATAACGTATGAATGAATTCTGTCTGGGATAATTGAAATCATTGTGTCGAGCTACTGAAGTAACGACATATGTGGACATTCTACCAGAAGTAAAAAAATGCCGTTCATTTTAACAAATAAATTCCAGTGTCCTTTCTTGTTTGGAGGATTTTTCGTATCTCACAAAATAACTGATACAGGTTAAATTTGACATGATTTTATATTATGATATAGTTTTTATTCAAGTCACTATATCTTTTTAACACGTAATGCAAATTTACAAAAATAAAATTATTATTTATTCTAAATATAATACATTTATAAATGATTTTCTTAAGAGCAAAATATCAACCAGGACCTTACAAAGTATCAGAATTTTTAATGTGTTTACTACATATAATTATACAATTTCACAGATCTAGCCGCTATACGTAGGGGCTCAAATATCACCCGAAGCATAGATGCCTAGCTACTGAAGAAATTTTGAACAATAAAGTAACCACGTATGTGGGCATTCTATCTGAGGTAATAGAAAATGCCGTTAATTTTAACAAATAAATTCCAGTGTCCTTTCTAGTTTGGACGATTTTTCGTATCTAATTATTAATACTGTTAACTATGTCTACATAGTATTTACCGCGTTTGTACGGGTTCCCTATTAACGTGAGACCACCCACAAGCCGAAGCTCCAGGTGAAAAATTGCGTTGACGTCGGCATTCCCCCTCAACGCCTCAGGCACTGGGCAATAAACCCAAAATAGGTAATAATCGACGCTATTAACTCGTAAAGACCGAAGCCACTGGAAGCGTTGGCCAGGTCTACATGATATTTACCGCGTACCCCACTTGTACGGGTCAGGCACAAAGTCCCTATTAACGTAGACTCATTGCGCTGACATTCCCCCTGCCTCAGGCACTGGGCAATAAACCCAGCCCTGAAATCAAAGATAATCGACGCCGTTAATTATAGCATTGGGCGGGCTACATACTGACACGTGCAATTATATTTATATATACAACAAATAGCGGTTTACAGTGTGAACGGAAAGGCTAATTTGCATATTAAATTAAAAATCGAATTTAATAAATATGTGCTTAGTATTATTGATTTCTAACCGTTTGGTTTTATTTTAATGAATATAAGCAAAAATCTCTTCAATGAATCTTAAATGAAATCCATTAAAGATAAAATAACTGTCATTTTTATTCTTAATAACTAAATACTTAAATTAAAAAATAACAATGAAAGACGAGAGTGATGGAAGAGTAAGTTTCGTTCCATTTCTTATTATACTCCCTCTGTTCAAATCTTTTATTAACTCCTCTGTTTCAAATAATTCTTAAGTTTCATTAGCCTTTCTAATTTAATGCACTATTTTATTACATTAAAACTTAAATACTTGCACCCGGAGGGTGCATATATTTGCTAGTATCAATAAAGATGAGGACAACAGATCGAAAAGCCTGATCTTATGATAATGGAGATTTGATATACGTCTGTCTGTGACCTAAACTACGCCACTGTTTACAGTATAATACCCCAGGAATTGCGTCATTTTTTCAATGATCAATGAGTATTTAATTTATAGTATAAAATCATTAATACATAGAATAAATCATATTTATTAACGATGTCTCTATGAGAACTTAGAAGTTAGCCTCAAAACAGCCCATGTTATTAGTGCGTTTAAAATCATGCAATGTGTCTTATACTTATTTAAAGTTAGCTTAGATGCGACACAAGGTCAAAAGTATGGGGCGCCCAATGAGAATCAAATGTTTCATACCATTCTCATTACTTTACTTCTTCTATTCTTCTTCTGTTCTTCTGACATCTTAAGTTCTTCTTGGTCTCTTCTAACGTCTGGACTTATCTTGGGGACTTCGTGTCTGGTCTTTCATTGGGGATTTCTCTTTATCAGAAGCCCTGTGTCATTGGTAGTTTTTAGATAATAACACAAGACTTCGATTTAACTTAGATCATATTTTTATTCTCGAAATCCCCCACCAGACTACCTGCGCAGATTGAGTCGGAACGTGTATAACACGACTCACCACCGTCATGGTTTCTCACCGACTGACTAAAATATATTCTAATCTAAACCGGAAGAGGGTCTTCTCCACCGATTCTCACGGTATCCACCGGAAGGAAGGATCAGGACAGGTCAAGCCTTGTCATTCAAATCCTTCAAGGCCGTGGGCTGCAGCTTATAACGGCCATTTTGATTTCTACACTATTGCACATAAATATTAGGTATCTAATAATTATGTAACACAAACTCACTACCAATTGTTTCCGAATTGAGTTTTCTAACCATTACACCAGGTGAGGTGCTCTGCAATGTGTCTTATATATCACTAAGAAATAAAGGTTTACATAATGTATGGTGTGGTTATTTTGCACACTGGTTTTAACAAAACCAAGTTTAATAAATAATTATTGATCTCGAATATTATTATTTTATTCTCCAGAGTATCAAAATCAATATATTATTCTATAGAAATCAATTGAAATATAATTTAAATAAGTTTAATCTTTTATATGCATTCTTATTTAATTTCGTTAGTCTTTTTAATTTAATATATTTCCTTATATTAGAAGTTTAATAGTTACGGCCGGAGGGTGCATATTCTTGATAGTAACAATAATATATATATACTTTTTTTTTACTATTGCAAATCGAATTTATAAAACAATTTGATTCCCCATCAAGAATGAATAAAATAAAATATCTACGGCATAAAATGACTATCTGATGGTGAGCTTCCAGTTTTGGAGGTTTGGGGAATATGGAGCACCCCTTCACCACCATTGCTCCCTTGTCCACTCTGACCCGGAGTGGTAGTACCTGTTAGGGTCCCATCTATGGGTTAAATAGAACAATGTATTTGTAAAAAATATTGTATTATCCATTAAGAATGGATTTATTTCAAACTTTATCGGCATTAAGTGACCCACTGAGGTTGATATGCCGTAAAACAAAACAAAACAAACAAAACAATCAAATAAAATAAAACTAATCTAGAGTGAACAGACAGCAGTAAGGATCGAACTCATATAAACAGCATGGGAGTGTAGTTTTCAAACTATGACCTGTAAGCAGGAACCTGGTGACGAAATGCCTAACTTGATTTTGGTCACACCTAGGCTTTTCTTTTAGATTTTAGTAATAAACGCCTATTTAATAAACCACATATATTTTTAACTTGTCATTTTTATATATTAATATATTTTTATCCTTCACCGACGGATCAGGTACTGGCAACGTCTAGGTTTTTGAAGTTATTGTTGCTGTATTATCAACTTTTGAACTGTATGACTTACGCTATAGTTTAAGCAGCTCTTATTTAAATTGTAACCCTTCCTGATTTCTAGTACCTTTCTATATTCATAAGATTTTTTAGTTTTAAACGCTCGATTTTATTGTTGAGGTAAAAGCAGTATATTACAGAAAACAAAAACGTTATAAATGGCTGAAGGTAAGTTACTTCCTAATTCTTTCCTTTCATTTAAATCTGGATTTGAAGACATTTAAAATATGTCTTCACTCGATTATTTGATTGCTATAAAGGTTATCGTCGTCTCTCGTATATTATCTATAGTTAATAGAAAATATTATTTTGTGATTTTTTTAAAAAATCAACAAATCTCCTAAAAATGGTAATTTTAAAAAAAATATAAAGTTAATTTATTTTAACATTTAAATAAAGTTGTCTCCTCTACAACAGTGTAAACCTATTTAACGAAAATAAAATGTTAATTTTTGTTTGAACCAAAGATATATCTTTTTCTAGTGAACAAGTATACAATACTATCAGGCCTGTGGATATACCACCGTTTGATAAATTTACTTAAGAGCTAAATAGTTCAATATGTAAAAAGTATAATAATCTTGATTTAATTCTCTCTCATACTTTTTTCTTTTTCCTTCTTTTCATTATGTTCTATTGAAAAAAATCCCCAATGGAAGACCAGACACGAAGTCCCCAAGACGAAGCCCAGACGCTAGAAGAATAGAAGTAAGTAAAAAGAAGAGTATACAACAACAATTGGTGTGAACGATTTGTACAACTTATTTGTTTAGATAAGAATACTTAAATGCATATATATTATTTGTACTAGCAGGACCTATGGTATATTATGAGTGTCGTCCCCTCAGCTAAATAATTGACCATTCAGTTTTTATTATAAAAAAGAAAGGGAAGAAAAAGGAAATGTGACGCGGGAAAAATTAACAAAAAACGAAGAAAGAAAGAGTAGGGGAGGACATGTGCATGGGTGAGGGCGCGGAAGCGATAGCGTTTTATTTTTCAATAGAACATAATGAAAAGAAGGAAAAAGAAAAAAGTATGAGAGAGAATTAAATCAAGATTATTATACTTTTTACATATTGAACTATTTAGCTCTTAAGTAAATTTATCAAACGGTGGTATATCCACAGGCCTGATAGTATTGTATACTTGTTCACTAGAAAAAGATATATCTTTGGTTCAAACAAAAATTAACATTTTATTTTCGTTAAATAGGTTTACACTGTTGTAGAGGAGACAACTTTATTTAAATGTTAAAATAAATTAACTTTATATTTTTTTTAAATTACCATTTTTAGGAGATTTGTTGATTTTTTTTAAAAAATCACAAAATAAATATTTTCTATTAACTATAGATAATATACGAGAGACGACGATAACCTTATAGCAATCAAATAATCGAGTGAAGACATATTTTAAATGTCTTCAAATCCAGATTTAAATGAAAGGAAAGAATTAGGAAGTAACTTACCTTCAGCCATTTTATAACGTTTTTGTTTTCTGTAATATACTGCTTTTACCTCAACAATAAAATCGAGCGTTTAAAAACTAAAAATCTTATGAATATAGAAAGGTACTAGAAATCAGGAAGGGTTACAATTTAAAATAAGAGCTGCTTAAACTATAGCGTAAGTCATACAGTTCAAAAGTTGATAATACAGCAACAATAACTTCAAAAACCTAGACGTTGCCAGTACCTGATCCGTCGGTGAAGGATAAAAATATATTAATATATAAAAATGACAAGTTAAAAATATATGTGGTTTATTAAATAGGCGTTTATTACTAAAATCTAAAAGAAAAGCCTAGGTGTGACCAAAATCAAGTTAGGCATTTCGTCACCAGGTTCCTGCTTACAGGTCATAGTTTGAAAACTACACTCCCATGCTGTTTATATGAGTTCGATCCTTACTGCCGTCTGTTCACTCTAGATTAGTTTTATTTTATTTGATTGTTTTGTTTGTTTTGTTTTGTTTTACGGCATATCAACCTCAGTGGGTCACTTAATGCCGATAAAGTTTTGAAATAAATCCATTCTTAATGGATAATACAATATTTTTTACAAATACATTGTTCTATTTAACCCATAGATGGGACCCTAACAGGTACTACCACTCCGGGTCAGAGTGGACAAGGGAGCAATGGTGGTGAAGGGGTGCTCCATATTCCCCAAACCTCCAAAACTGGAAGCTCACCATCAGATAGTCATTTTATGCCGTAGATATTTTATTTTATTCATTCTTGATGGGGAATCAAATTGTTTATAAATTCGATTTGCAAATAGTAAAAAAAAAAGTATATATATATTATTGTTACTATCAAGAATATGCACCCTCCGGCCGTAACTATTAAACTTCTAATATAAGGAAATATATTAAATTAAAAAGACTAACGAAATTAAATAAGAATGCATATAAAAAGATTAAACTTATTTAAATTATATTTCAATTGATTTCTATAGAATAATATATTGATTTTGATACTCTGGAGAATAAAATAATAATATTCGAGATCAATAATTATTTATTAAACTTGGTTTTGTTAAAACCAGTGTGCAAAATAACCACACCATACATTATGTAAACCTTTATTTCTTAGTGATATATAAGACACATTGCAGAGCACCTCACCTGGTGTAATGGTTAGAAAACTCAATTCGGAAACAATTGGTAGTGAGTTTGTGTTACATAATTATTAGATACCTAATATTTATGTGCAATAGTGTAGAAATCAAAATGGCCGTTATAAGCTGCAGCCCACGGCCTTGAAGGATTTGAATGACAAGGCTTGACCTGTCCTGATCCTTCCTTCCGGTGGATACCGTGAGAATCGGTGGAGAAGACCCTCTTCCGGTTTAGATTAGAAATATATTTTAGTCAGTCGGTGAGAAACCATGACGGTGGTGAGTCGTGTTATACACGTTCCGACTCAATCTGCGCAGGTAGTCTGGTGGGGGATTTCGAGAATAAAATATGATCTAAGTTAAATCGAAGTCTTGTGTTATTATCTAAAAACTACCAATGACACAGGGCTTCTGATAAAGAGAAATCCCCAATGAAAGACCAGACACGAAGTCCCCAAGATAAGTCCAGACGTTAGAAGAGACCAAGAAGAACTTAAGATGTCAGAAGAACAGAAGAAGAATAGAAGAAGTAAAGTAATGAGAATGGTATGAAACATTTGATTCTCATTGGGCGCCCCATACTTTTGACCTTGTGTCGCATCTAAGCTAACTTTAAATAAGTATAAGACACATTGCATGATTTTAAACGCACTAATAACATGGGCTGTTTTGAGGCTAACTCTAAGTTCTCATAGAGACATCGTTAATAAATATGATTTATTCTATGTATTAATGATTTATACTATAAATTAAATACTCATTGATCATTGAAAAAATGACGCAATTCCTGGGGGTATTATACTGTAAACAGTGGCGTAGTTTAGGTCACAGACAGACGTATATCAAATCTCCATTATCATAAGATCAGGCTTTTCGATCTGTTGTCCTCATCTTTATTGATACTAGCAAATATATGCACCCTCCGGGTGCAAGTATTTAAGTTTTAATGTAATAAAATAGTGCATTAAATTAGAAAGGCTAATGAAACTAAATAAGAATACAGATAAAAAGATTTGAAACAGAGGGAGTATAATAAAAGATTTGAAACAGAGGGAGTATAATAAGAAATGGAACAACTGAAACTTACTCTTCCATCACTCTCGTCTTTCATTGTTATTTTTTCTAATTTAAGTATTTAGTTATAAGAGGAAGTAAAGAATAAAATGACAGTTATTTTATCTTGTTAATGGATTTCATTTAAGATTCATTGAAGAGATTTTTGCTTATATTCATTAAAATAAAACCAAACGGTTAGAAATCAATAATACTAAGCACATATTTATTAAATTCGATTTTTTAATATTAATATGCAAATTAGCCTTTCCGTTCACACTGTAAACCGCTATTTTGTTGTATATATAAATATAATTGCACGTTGTCAGTATGTAGCCCCGCCCAATGGGTGGGGAGTGCTATAATTAACGGCGTCGATCCCAGGGGGCTATCCCCCCAGGCAACACCTGCCCCCTTGATTTAAAGGGGCAGGGCTGGGTTTATTGCCCAGTGCCTGAGGCGCCCCCCTGAGGGGGAATGCCGACGGGATCAGCGCAATTTTTCACCTGCCACCCCATGAGTCTCGGCTTGTGGGTGGTCCCACGTTAATAGGGACTTTGTGCCTGACCCGTACAAGTGGGGTACGCGGTAAATATCATGTAGACCTGGCCAACGCTGGGGGTCCAGTGGCTTCGGCCCAGGATCTTTACGAGTTAATAGCGTCGATCCCAGAGGGCTATCCCCCCAGGCAATACCTGCCCCCTTGATTTAAAGGGGCAGGGCTGGGTTTATTGCCCAGTGCCTGAGGCGCCCCCTTGAGGGGGAATGCCGACGGGATCAACGCAATTTTTCACCTGCCACTCCATGAGCTTCGGCTTGTGGGTGGTCTCACGTTAATAGGGACTTTGTGCCTGACCCGTACAAGTGGGGTACGCGGTAAATACTATGTAGACATAGTTAACAGTATTAATAATTAGATACGAAAAATCGTCCAAACTAGAAAGGACACTGGAATTTATTTGTTAAAATTAACGGCATTTTCTATTACCTCAGATAGAATGCCCACATACGTGGTTACTTTATTGTTCAAAATTTCTTCAGTAGCTAGGCAATCTATGCTTCAGGGTGATATTTGAGCCCCTACAGTATAGCGGCTAGATCTGGGAAATTATATAATTATATGTAGTAAACACATTAAAAATTCTGATACTTTGTAAGGTCCTGGTTGATATTTTGCTCTTAAGAAAATCATTTATAAATGTATTATATTTAGAATAAATAATAATTTTATTTTTGTAAATTTGCATTATGTGTTAAAAAGATATAGTGACTTAAATAAAAACTATATCATAATATAAAATCATGTCAAATTTAACCTGTATCAGTTATTTTGTGAGATACGAAAAATCCTCCAAACAAGAAAGGACACTGGAATTTATTTGTTAAAATGAACGGCATTTTTATTACTTCTGGTAGAATGTCCACATATGTCGTTACTTCAGTAGCTCGACACAATGATTTCAATTATCCCAGACAGAATTCATTCATACGTTATTTCATTGTCCGAAATTTCTTATTTATTATATTTAGAATAGATAAGTTTACTTTTTATAAATATGTATTCCGTGTTAAAGAGATATTGTGACTTAAATAAAATAAAATAAAACCATATCATAATATAAAAAGAAAGTTGACTAACTTGTATCAGCTATTTTGTGAGATACGAAAAATCGTCCAAACTAGAAAGGACACTGAAATTTATTTGTTAAAATTAACGGTATTTTCTATTACCTCAGAATGCCCACATAAGTGGTTACTTTATTGTTCAAAAATTCTTCAGTAGCTAAGCACTCTATGCTTCGGTGTGTCATTTGAGCCCCTACGGTATAGCGGCCAGATCTGTGAAATTGTATAATTATATTTAGGTAACACATTACAAATTCTGATACTTTGTAAGGTCCTGGTTGATATTTTGCTCTTAAGAAAATCATTTATAAATGTATTATATTTAGAATAAATAATAATTTTATTTTTGTAAATGTGTATTACGTATTAAAAAGAGATATAGTGACTTGAATAAAAACTATATCATAATATAAAAAAACTTGTCAAATTTAACCTTTATCAGCTAATTTGTGAGATACGAAAAATCCTTCAAACTAGAAACGATACTTAAATTTATTTGTTAAAATTAACGACATTTTCTATTACCTCTGGTAGAATGCTCACATAAGTTGTTACTTCGGTAGCTCGATACAATTATTTCTATTATATCAGATAGAATTCGTTCATACGTTATTCCATTGTTCGAAATTTGTTATATTTAGAATAAATAAGTTTCGTTTTTATAAATTTGTATTACGCGTTAAAGAGATATAGTGACTTAAATAAAAAAAATAAAAACTATATCCCAATAAAGAAGGCGACCATAACCTCTATCTTCGAGGTGTTATTTGAGCCCCTAGCGGCCAGATCTGAGAAATTATATAATTATATTTAGGTAACACCTTAAAAATTCTGATATTTTGTAAGGTCTGGGTTTATCTTTTTTGTTAAAAGAAGGCATTTAATAATTTATTATATTTAGTATAAATAAGATTTGTTATAAATTTGTGTTGCGTGTTAAACAAGATATAGTGACTTAAATAAAGAACTATATCACAATATTAAAATATAATGTCGACTCGAACCTCTATCGGCTATTTTGGGAGATACCAAAAATTAACCAAATGAGTAAAGACACCCGTTGGCCACAGTCCCCAAACGATTTTCGTTCAGTAATCTCATTGGCTAATTCTTATTTCGGAGCTAGGTAGATTTTTTTGTAATCCTTAACTATTTCCTCGTAAATTCCTACCATAAAATAAACTCAACCCTCATTTTATGTCCATGTTTTGCAATAAATGTTTTATTTTTCTTGCACCCGTTATTTTACAATACTAAATATATTTTATTTATTCATTTTAATATTCACTTCAATGTGCATATTCTAAAAGTTTTTATTTTGTGAGAATGGTTAGTTTTAAAGTGGGGGTTCGTTTTACAATTTAGACATAAATTGGATCCTTCTTTTATGACCGTAATTTTGTTTTTTTTTCGTCGACGATGTATTAAAATCTGTCGTTTTTATTTTAGAGTATCAAAGCTCCCCCCCCCCAAAAAAAAAGAAAAAACAACAACAAAAGGAGCCCCCACTTTAAAACTAACCATTCTCACAAAATAAAAACTTTTAGAATATACACATTGAAGTGAATGTTAAAATAAATAAATAAAATCTATTTAGTATTGTAAAATAACGGGTGCGAGAAAAATAAAACGCATCTTTGTATTTTTCTGTGCAGCATGTCTTTTTGCTTCACTTTCTTTCTTTCTAAAAAACGGAATGGTCCATTATCTAACTGAGCGGACGACACTCATAAGAAATAAGAATTCGGTGATTAAGCGACACAAGATAATCACTAACCCAGCATTGATTGATTTTAATGGCATCTCAACGCATCTATGATCACGTCATACCTAGAGGTTAGGGAATTACATTCATTGAATATTTAAATTCATATTTTTTGTGTAGTTGCTTAAGAGCTTTTTGTTTTTCACACAATGATATCAAGCATTCCTATTGCATACTGAGGTTTTCACGGTACCAAATCGATATATGTTGTATACCCTTCATTACTTCTTACTTCTAGTCGTCTTCTCTTCTGGCCGGCTTTGGTATTTCTTCTATTGCAAAAACACTGACATAACATGAGGGTTGAGTTTATTTTATGGTAGGAATTTACGTGGAAAAAGTTAAGGATTACCAGTGTACTCTTTTTTTTCCATTTTATCTTAATCGTTCCGTAAAAATTATTGAGCCACATCTTCACTACAGATTTTCCTTCCTCATCACTGGAATAATGTTTGCCTCCCAAACCCTCTTTCTTCGCCTCATGAAAGAGGGTATGAGAGTCAAACATTATTCCAGTGAAGAGGAAGTGAAATCTGTAGTGAAGAAATGGCTCAAAGAACAGTCAACAGAATTTTACATGGCAGAGATACAATGCAGTCATTCAATGGATTTTAAAAAAGTAAAGCACTTTTAGCCTATGCCGGGTATTTTTGTGGAACTAAATGTCTATTATCTTGGGTAAAATTCACTCGTACGGGATTTCACTGTCCAGAATTTCTTCAGAGGTTAGGCACGCGAAGCCTCGGTGTGTTTCCGGAGTAATTTAACGGTGTCCCTACCGTATACCAGCCAGAGCTTTAGAATTATATAATTGTATGTAGATAACATTGGAAATGATATTTAGTATAAAGATGCATTGGAAATGTATATTAGTATAAAGATGCATGGAAATGATATTTAGTATAAAGATGCATTGGAAATGATATTTAGTATAAAATGCACTGGAAATGATATTTAGTATAAAAATGCACTGGAAATGATATTTAGTATAAAAATGCATTGGAAATGATATTTAGTATAAAAATGCATTGGAAATGATATTTAGTATAAAAATGCACTGGAAATGATATTTAATATAAAAATGCATTGGAAATGATATTTAGTATAAAAATGCATTAATGATATTTAGTATAAAAATGCATTGGAAATGATTTAGTATAAAAATGCATTGGAAATGATTTTTGACTATGAAAAATCCATTGGAAATGATTTTTAACTATAAAAATGCATTGGATATGATTTTTACTATAAAAATGTATTGGAAATTATTTTTTACCATAAAAATGCATTAGAAATGATTTTTATTATGAAAATACATTGGATATGATTTTACTATAAAAAATGCATTGGAAATGATTTTAACTATAAAAATGCATTGGAATATGATTTTTTAACTAAAAAATGCATTGGAATTGATTTTTAACTTAAAAAATGCATTGGAATTGATTTTTAACTATAAAAATGCATTGGAATTGATTTAACTATAAAAATGCATTGAAATTGATTTTTAACTATTAAAAATGCAATTGGAATTGATTTTTAACTATAAAAATGCATTGGAATTGATTTTTTATATAAAAATGCATTAAATGATTTTACAATAAAATGCATTGGAAATGATTTTTACAATAAAAATGCATATTGATTATCTAACGGTAAACCAGCCAGAGATTTAGAATTATATAATTGTATGTAGATAACACATTACAAATTCCCACTGATATCTTATAAGGTATGGGTTGATGTTCTTTTTCTCTTAAGAAATGCATTTAAAAATTCAACAAATAATATTTTCGTTTTTTTATGTATTTACATTATGTGTAAGAGAAAAAAGAGTGAGAGAGATCATGCCGACTCGAACCTGTATCAGCGATTTTGTGAGATAAAAAATATTAGTTTAATATGTTATATAATTATCTGTAGGTAATGCATTAAAAATTCAATGGATACTTTGTAAGGTCCGGGTTGATATTTTTCATCTTAACCAAGGCATTTTTTTTTTGTCTTTTAATAAAGGTATTTAATAATATTTCTATAAAAATGCATTGGAAATAGTTTTTTTACTATAAAAATGCATTGGAAATTATTTTTACAAAATATGCATGGAAATGATTTATTACTTATAACTGCATTGGAAATGATTTTTACTATAAAAATGCATTGGAAATGATTTTTACTATAAAAATGCATTGGAAATGATTTTTACTTAAAAAATGCATTGGAAATGATTTTTACTATAAAAATGCTGGAAATGAATAAAATGCATTGAAATGATTTTACTATAAAAATGCAAAATGATTTTACTATAAAAATGCATTGGAAATGATTTCTACTATAAAAAATCATTGGAAATTATTTCTACTATGAAATACATTGGAAATAATTTTTACTATAAAAATGCATTGGAATTATTTTTATTATGAAAATGCATTGGAAATTATTTTTAATTATAAAATGTATTGGAAGGATTTTTCTATTAAAATGAATTGGGAATTATTTTTTTCCCATAAAAATGCATTAGAAATGATTTTTATTATGAAAATACATTGGCTATGATTTTTACTATAAAAATGTATTGGAATGTTTTTACTATAAAATGATTGCACTATAAATGCATTGGAAATGATTTTTACTAATAAAAATGCATTGGAAATGATTTTTACTATAAAAATGCATTGGAATTATTTTATTATGAAAATGCATTGGAAATTATTTTATACTATAAAAATTCATTGGAAATGATTTTACTATAAAAATTCATTGGAAATAATTTTTTTTTTTTTAATGCATTGCAAATGATTTTTATTATGAAAATGCATTGGAAATGATTTTTTTATTATGAAAATGCATTGGAAATTGATTTTTTATAAAATGATAAAAAATGCATTGAAATGATTTTTATATAAAATGCATTGGAAATGATTTTTATTATGAAAAATGCATTGGAAATGATTTTTTTATGAAAATGCATTGGAAATGATTTTTATTTATGAAATGCATTGAAATGATTTTTTATTATGAAAATGCATTGGAATGATTTTTTTAACTTAAAAATGCGTTGGAAAGGATTTTTTCTATTAAAATACATTGGGAATAAATTTTTACTATAAAAATGCATTAGAAATATTATGAAAATACATTGGAAATGATTTTTACTATAAAAATGCATTGGATATGATTTTTTGCTATAAAAATACATTAGAAATTATTTTACTATAAGAATGCATATTGATTTTAAAAAATTGATATCAAATATTTAAAACAAATTTAAAACACATGATATAATTATATGCCGCCAACACATTAAAATTCTACAAAAACTTGTAAGGTCTAACTTATTGTATTCTTTTAAGAAATGTATTTAATAATTTATTATATTTAGAACACATAATAGTTTCGTTTTTATAAGTTTGACTTTATGTGTGAAAAAGATTTCATAACTTAGATATAAAAAAAATATTTAATAATATTAAACACATCAAGTTGACTCGATCCTGTATCAGCTATTTTGTAAGATCCGGGAAAAAAAACCATCCAAACGAGTAATGATAGTCAAATCGATATGTGGAAATTAACGATGTTTTATATTATGTCAATCTCCTTATGCTTTCGTTCAGTTCCGCTGTTGTGTGGAGGTTAACTGAAAGATCAGGTATACACAAAACAGGCCCCACACGACAGCGGAACTAAAAGAAGGCATCCGTAGAGAGATAACAGCATATTCCAGCTGATATGCTGAACCACACTTAACGTGATATGAGAAATCGAGCTCTCGATGTTTTCGTCATGATTTGACCATCTCAAAGATATAATATTCAACTTTGATCTATATAAAAAATTCCTGTGTATCAGTTCAGTAATAAATATACTTAGTACTGTGTGTCGTTTTTGTAATATGGGAAATAGCATTTAAATGCTGTCCCATCATTATGGTCACTATATATATATTATTAGTAATTTTGAGTAAGTGGGTCCCGGTCTCCCCCTCAAAACCGCTTACCCGGTGACTATCAAAATAAAACAACCCCAGCTCGTCGTAATTGTTTATTTATCGTAGTTTGTCGTAATTCTTTTAAAGTTTAGATATGAAAGATGGATATATAGTTTTGATAGACTGAGATAGAGTAGATAAACAAACAAATAATATAGATAGATACGAACAAATGGAGATATTATATTTTCGACAAGTAAATGTATTTGGGGGGGGGGTCTTTTTTTTGTCGTAATTCTTGTTTATTTAAACTAAAAACAAGGCATTAAACAAACATGATTAAAAAATCTTAGTATTTTAAAGTAATCTAGTAAAATGAAACAAATGAGATAGAAGATAGATGATAGTTTTGAATAGACCGAGCTGGGTTGTTATTTTTAATAGTCACCGGGCAGCAACTTTGAGCAGGAGACCGTGACGCACTTCCTCATAAATTACCTTATATATATATATATATTATATATATATATCTATATACTATACTAGCACATATAGCACCCTCCGGGTGCAATATTTAAGTTTTTAATATAATAATAACTTATGATATTAAATATAGAAAGGCTAATGAAATGAATAAGAATGCAGATAAAAAGATTTTGGAAACAGAGGGGGTATGATTGAATAATAGAACAACTTTGAAACAACTCTTCCATATTTTCCGTTACTCCGTCTTTTTCATTGGTAAATTTTCTAATTTAACTATTTAGTTAAATTAGGAAATAAAGAATAAAATTCACTTATTTTTTCTTTTGAATGGATTTCATTTAAGATTCATTGAAGAGATTTTTTTGCTTTTTTATATTCATTAAAATAAAACAAACATTAGACATCAATACTAAGCCATATTTAAAACAACACATTTTAAATTCAATATGCAAATTAGCCTTCCCATTCACACTGTAAACGCTATTTTTGTATATACTAATCAGCTATGATGATGTAGATAATGGATAAAACACTAATAAAAAAGGTGAATCAATTTTATTAATAACTTGAGGTTTAAATAAAATAAAATCATAGATATGATGTAAATACGAAGGGAAATTGTGACTTGAGTAGTAATATAGTTTCGGTTACAGAGAAAACAACACAATCTCCATTATAATAAATGTCTATAGTGAGAAAAACTTCTGTTCAAACTAGGACCATCCGACAGCAAAAAGCAGACTTCTTGAGATTATTTTAGCACATACTCAAGAACATACAGACTGGTATATCGCGTTGTCTCTGGATTTGATGTCAGCTCCAGATTCAAGAAGGAATCGAAGGAGCTCAACCGATTTCACTGGTTTCTGCTCTATCATAACAGTGCGGTGCAATAGAACTGATATTTCATGAGTCGATATCTCTTTGATAAACCTTTTTAACTTCGGCTCTAAATTTGCGTCGAAAAACGGGGTGAACAATAGCTTAGTTTTGCTTGTCGCTGTCATGTTCAGAAAACATGCCACCAGTATCGGAATTAATATCTTATCCACAAATAGGATATCCTGTAATGTTATTCACGTATACCACAATTTCACAGCTGTCCGCGCTTATTATTGAAGATTGCCAAAACCGCCGTTTCAGAAAAGATTGATGACCGCTGTGTTTGGCAATTGCAGAGAAATACACTCCAAAGAACGACAAATGTCCCCAAAAAGCGCTGGTGGCATGTCCTGGATAGATCGACCAAACTGTTTACCTTCTCATAGGTCTACCTTTTCGGCAATTCAGTGCCGTTCTGTAGAACTAGCTGCATATAGATTCTGTTATTTCTATCCCATGATCCTTCAACGACCAGAAGACCCTGGAATGCAAGACGTAAAGGATGTCTAGAAGACTTTCCAATTCCCCGACAATGTTGTTGTATTGTGGGGAATGGGCCAGAAGCGCTGCGCAGACCCTGAGAGCGGAGGGAAGCAGTGAAAGCCGGCCGTTGCCAAGGCGGGTGCCAGGGGGAGGGACGGGGGAGTCACACACACCACGGGAAGGCAGGGAGTGTCGAGCCCGCGATCCGCGCTAAGGAGAATAAGGGGAGGGGAAGAGAGTCAAAGAGCGGGAGGGACATGAGAGCAGGAAAGAAGGGGGGTACGCCATCGGGGGGCGGGCAGGAAGAGCAGCACCGCATGACGAAGACAGGACGCGCGCTATACGTTCCGGCACCGCGAAATGAAGGGCCGGAAACCGGCGGCGGCCGGGAGGTGACCGGCCGCGCCCCGTACGGGGCAGAAAACGGCAGATGGCACTAGCGGCAGACGAACACTGAAAGCGGGGCCGGCCAGGTACGGCAGGGGGAATATGCGGCTGGCGTAGGGAGCCGACGATAGGGGGCAACGGCGAGGAGGAGTGACGGAATGAGAGCAACCAGAAGCCCGGGTAAGGGCCCGGAGGGTTGCGGGGAGAGCGGGGAGGGACGGCAGGAGCAGGGCGACCAGCTGGCTGGGCCGGGCGCGGAGGCGCAAGAAAGGGGTGCCGGGGGGGGGCAGGGAGGCGCAGGGGGGAGCTCCGGAAGGAGTGGAAATGGCGAGCAGGGAGGGCAGAGGGCGACACGGGGAGGGGAGCGCCAGAGAGAAGCGGCGGGCACCAGTAGTGGGGAATGAAGGAGCGGAGCACGGGGGGGAAGGGGTGGGAGGGGCGGGAGCGCGGCCAAGGAAGGGAGGGGCTGAAGCGGAAAGGGCGGGGAGCAACGGGGGGAGGGGCGGAGGGGCACGTCGGGAGAAGTAGGCGGCCAGAAAAGAACAGGAATGAAGGAGGAGAGAGAGGGAGGCGGGTGCGCGGAAGGGGGGAGAGGAGGCGGGGGGAGGTGGAGAGAGGGATGGGCGGGAGTGGCCGCAGCGTGAGGGGAGAGACACTAGGGCGCGGAGGGGAAGAGGAGGGTGGGGGAGTTGGAGGAGTGGGAGGATGCGGACGAGGGCCCAGCGGAGGGTGAGGCGATCTGTGTGTCGCGGAGGTGGGAGGAGGAGCGGGGAGGGGGAGTAGCGGAGTAGGCCGCCGAGGGGCCGCAGCGGGAGGTGTGTTTTATGTGTTCTGTGTTTTTTTTTTTCGACCCCAGCGAGGCGTAGGGGAAGGAGGACAGGCGCCCGAGAGGAACAAGAGGGCGGGGGTTTGTGTGTTATATGTGTTCCGAAGGGCGAAAAGATAAGACGGAAGAAGACCGTTGTATTTTGTGTGCTACTATGTCTGGCATATAATGGTTCTGTATGATCTGTGAGAGGAGGACGAGACCGAAGAAGCAGAGAAGACGAGAGGGGGGGGGGAAGGTGGACGGCAGGGCAACACAGGTCCGGCAAGGAGGCGGGACGAGCGGAGAGAGCGGCAGGAGGCCGGACGGGGGGCTCAGCGGCAGGGGAGAAGAGACAAGGGGCGGCAGGGGTCCCCGGAGGCGTCCCAGGGGACAGAGAGCAAGGGCGGAAGCGGGAGCCAGCACGGAACGGGGAGCGGAACCCGGGAGGCAGGACGCGGAGGAGCCGGTGCGCAGGCGCTACAGAGCGGGGTAAGGCGGAGGCGGGGGGAGGAGGAGGCGAGGGGACGGCGGCCCGGGACCAGGAGGGACCGGGAGGCAGAGAGAAGGGGCGGGAGAACGGGCGGAGCGAAGGGCCGGGGAAGCAGGAACCAGGGGTCAAGAGATGGAGGACACGCGGCCGAAGAAGGCAGAGAAGAGGAAGCAAGCCCCAGCGAAAAAGGACAGAGAAATAAAGAGTAGAGGGAAAGAGCGCGGAGACAGAGAGAAAGGGCAGGGGGGAGAGGGTTGGGGCCGGAGGAAACGGCGAAAAGAAAACAAGTAACGACCAAATTTAAAGAGAGAGAGAGAGAGAGCAGGCAGGAGGCACCAGGGCGGAGGTGGGGAGGAAAAAGAAGGAAAGAGGGAGGAGGGGGAAGGAGGAAAAGGAAAAGGGCGAGAGTGAACAGAGAAGGAAGGGAAAGAGGAGGGGAGGGGAGGAGAAGAGCCGGTCAGGGAGAGGGGAGGGGGGAACGGGAAATGAGGGAAGGGAAAATGGCGGGACGAGAGGGGGAGAGAGGGACGGGTGGATGCTGATGGGAGCCTAGGGAGGGGCGAACGGGGGAGAAGGAGGGAAGGGCGGGAGACGAACGTGGACCGCCACCCCACCAGGCACGCCGGGGGAGCCACGGCGAGTACAGAGAGAAAGGACAGGGGGGGGCGTGGAGGGCCCGGCGGAAACGGCAAAAAGAAAACAAGGAACGACAAAGAAGAGAGAGAGAGAGAGATAGAGAGAGAGAGAGAGAGAGAGAGATAGCCACACACAGGAAAGAGACCTAGGGGGGGGAACAAAAGAGGAGAGGGAGCGAGAGGCGGGAAGAGAGGGAAAAAAGGAAAGAAGAAGCGAGTGGTGTCGTTGGGTTCGTGTTAGAGTGTATATGATGGGACAGGAAGGGGAGGGGCAGAGGGCGGGTGACAGAGGGAGGGAAGGGGGGCCGGGTGGGAAGCCAGCGAGCAGGCAACAAGAGGAGCGGGGAGACGGCCGGGGGGGACCGCGCCCCGTGCGGGCCAGGGCGACGCCGGGAGCCGCGGCAAGGAGAGCAAGAAGGGAGGGGCCGGCGCAGCCCACGGAGGGAGGGCGGGACACAAGGGCGCGGGGGACGGTGGACAGAAAAAAGGAAGGACGCGGCGGGGGAGGGGCCCCCGGGAGCGAGGCCAGGAACGGGACGGCACGGGCCGGGGCCGAAGACACACGGGACCCCCAGCCGAGGCGGGAGAGAGAGAAAGAGTGAGGGGCTCGGCGCAGCCACGGAGGAGGGCGGGACACAAGGGCGCGGGGGGCGGGGGCG
>CM042181.1:1724705-1878130 GCA_023376005.1 Doryteuthis pealeii | reverse complement strand
CGAGATTCTATACCTGTAGAGGCTTCGCATAAACCCCCACGAAGCCAAGATCGCTTAGCTACTGAAGAATTTTGAACAATAAAGTAACCACGTATGTGGGCATTCTATCTGAGGTAATAGAAAACGTCGTTAATTTAACCTATAAAATCCAGTGTCCTTTCTAGTTTGGACGATTTTTCGTATCTCACAAAATAGCTGATACAGGTTAAAGTCAACGTTCTTTTTATATTATGTTAACTGGGTCACCCTGTAATATCGTGTTACTCAACTAGGAAATAACCAAAATTTCGTAAATACGTAAAATCAAAAACAAAAAGAAATAAGGTAGCTTAATACATTTACGAGGTTAACTGCATGAGAAAAGTTTACAACAATGTAATAAAAGGTTCTTGAACTGCTCAGGATTAATAGAAGAAGGCTCCCGAGTTCTACAGGAAACTTCTGAAGAAACCCGGTAGC
Source organism: Doryteuthis pealeii (assembly GCA_023376005.1). Lineage (NCBI taxonomy): Eukaryota > Metazoa > Mollusca > Cephalopoda > Myopsida > Loliginidae > Doryteuthis > Doryteuthis pealeii. Next base: position 1,877,671 of record CM042181.1, on the reverse strand, counting down.
ACATCGGCCGAAACTTTGTATATATATCAATAAAGATGAGGACAACAGATCGAAAAGCCTGATCTTATGATAATGGAGATTTGATATATGTCTGTCTGTGACCTAAACTACGCCACTGTTTACAGTACAATACCCCCAGGAATTGCGTAAGTTTATCAATGATCAATGAGTATTTAATTTATAGTCAAAATCATTAACTCTTAACATCCTGTTGAAAATTTTTTAAGTCCAGAGCATTCCTATAAGGATATATAAAAAAATGGCTAAAAATGACCTTTGCATCTAAAGTTACCTGTTATTTCCCTTAAATCAAAAAGCTTCTAAATATGTTTAATATTACATTTAAACAAAGGCTATCGTTTGGGGTGGATTAGGAAAATGAATGAAACTTCTGGCCAGGTGGAATGAGGTGGTATAGGACTTTAAGAGTTAATACATAGAATAAATCATATTTATTAACGATGTCTCTATGAGAACTTAGAATTAGCCTCAAAACAGCCCATGTTATTAGTGCGTTTAAAATCATGCAATGTGTCTTATACTTATTTAAAGTTAGCTTAGATGCGACACAAGGTCAAAAGTATGGGGCGCCCAATGAGAATCAAATGTTTCATACCATTCTCATTACTTTACTTCTTCTATTCTTCTTCTGTTCTTCTGACATCTTAAGTTCTTCTAGGTCTCTTCTAACGTCTGGATTTCTCTTGGGGACTTCGTGTCTGGTCTTCCATTGGGGGTTTCTCTTTATCAGAAGCCATGTGTCATTGGTAGTTTTTAGATAATAACACAAGACTCCGATTTACTTTGATCATATTTTATTCTCGAAATCCCCCACCAGACTACCTGCGCAGATTGAGTCGGAACGTGTATAACACGACTCACCACCGTCATGGTTTCTCACCGACTGACTAAAATATATTTCTAATCTAAACCGGAAGAGGGTCTTCTCCACCGATTCTCACGGTATCCACCGGAAGGAAGGATCAGGACAGGTCAAGCCTTGTCATTCAAATCCTTCAAGGCCGTGGGCTGCAGCTTATAACGGCCATTTTGATTTCTACACTATTGCACATAAATATTAGGTATCTAATAATTATGTAACACAAACTCACTACCAATTGTTTCCGAATTGAGTTTTCTAACCATTACACCAGGTGAGGTGCTCTGCAATATGTCTTATATATCACTAAGAAATAAAGGTTTACATAATGTATGGTGTGGTTATTTTGCACACTGGTTTTAACAAAACCAAGTTTAATAAATAATTATTGATCTCGAATATTATTATTTTATTCTCCAGAGTATCAAAATCAATATATTATTCTATAGAAATCAATTGAAATATAATTTAAATAAGTTTAATCTTTTGATATGCGTTCTTATTTAATTTCGTTAGTCTTTCTAATTTAATATATTTCCTTATATTAGAAGTTTAATAGTTACGGCCGGAGGGTGCATATTCTTGATAGTAACAATAATATATATATCCTTTTTTTTTTACTATTTGCAAATCGAATTTATAAACAATTTGATTCCCCATCAAGAATGAATAAAATAAAATATCTACGGCATAAAATGACTATCTGATGGTGAGGTTCCAGTTCTGGAGGTTTGGGGAATGTGGAGCACCCCTTCACCACCATTGCTCCCTTGTCCACTCTGACCCGGAGTGGTAGTACCTGTTAGGGTCCCATCTATAGGTTAAATAGAACAATGTATTTGTAAAAAATATTGTATTATCCATTAAGAATGGATTTATTTCAAAAACTTTATCGGCATTAAGTGACCCACTGAGGTTGATATGCGTAAAACAAAACAAAACAAACAAAACAATCAATAAAATAAAACTAATCTAGAGTGAACAGACAGCAGTAAGGATCGAACTCATATAAACAGCATGGAGTGTAGTTTTCAAACTATGACCTGTAAGCAGGAACCTGGTGACGAAATGCCTAACTTGATTTTGGTCACACCTAGGCTTTTCTTTTAGATTTTAGTAATAAACGCCTATTTAATAAACCACATATATTTTTAACTTGTCATTTTTATATATTAATATATTTTTATCCTTCACCGACGGATCAGGTACTGGCAACGTCTAGGTTTTTGAAGTTATTGTTGCTGTATTATCAACTTTTGAACTGTATGACTTACGCTATAGTTTAAGCAGCTCTTATTTTAAATTGTAACCCTTCCTGATTTCTAGTACCTTTCTATATTCATAAGATTTTTAGTTTTTAAACGCTCGATTTTATTGTTGAGGTAAAAGCAGTATATTACAGAAAACAAAAACGTTATAAAATGGCTGAAGGTAAGTTACTTCCTAATTCTTTCCTTTCATTTAAATCTGGATTTGAAGACATTTAAAATATGTCTTCACTCGATTATTTGATTGCTATAAAGGTTATCGTCGTCTCTCGTATATTATCTATAGTTAATAGAAAATATTTATTTTGTGATTTTTAAAAAAAATCAACAAATCTCCTAAAAATGGTAATTTAAAAAAAATATAAAGTTAATTTATTTTAACATTTAAATAAAGTTGTCTCCTCTACAACAGTGTAAACCTATTTAACGAAAATAAAATGTTAATTTTTGTTTGAACCAAAGATATATCTTTTTCTAGTGAACAAGTATACAATACTATCAGGCCTGTGGATATACCACCGTTTGATAAATTTACTTAAGAGCTAAATAGTTCAATATGTAAAAAGTATAATAATCTTGATTTAATTCTCTCTCATACTTTTTTCTTTTTCCTTCTTTTCATTATGTTCTATTGAAAAATAAAACGCTATCGCTTCCGCGCCCTCACCCATGCACATGTCCTCCCCCTACTCTTTCTTTCTTTCGTTTTTTGTTAATTTTTCCCGCGTCACATTTCCTTTTTCTTCCCTTTCTTTTTTATAATAAAAACTGAATGGTCAATTATTTAGCTGAGGGGACGACACTCATAATATACCATAGGTCCTGCTAGTACAAATAATATATATGCATTTAAGTATTCTTATCTAATACAAATAAGTTGTACAAATCGTTCACACCAATTGTTGTTGTATACTCTTCTTTTTACTTACTTCTATTCTTCTAGCGTCTGGGCTTCGTCTTGGGGACTTCGTGTCTGGTCTTCCATTGGGGATTTCTCTTTATCAGAAGCCCTGTGTCATTGGTAGTTTTTAGATAATAACACAAGACTTCGATTTACTTAGATCATATTTTATTTCGAAATCCCCACCAGACTAGCTGCGCAGATTGAGTCGGCAGCGTACATAACACGACTTATCACCGTCGTGGTTTTGGCCGATCTAAAATCTCTTTCTAATATAAACCGGAAGAGGGTCTTCTCCACCGATTCTCACGGTATCCACCGGAAGGAGGATCAGGACTGAGGTCAAGCATTGTCATTCAATCCTTCAAGGCCGCCGGCTGAACTTATAACAGCCATTTTGGTTTCTACACTACTGTACATAAGTATTAGGAATATAATAATTATGTAACATTATGACTAACATAATTATATTCTTTCCTTGCAGCATCTCAAGAGAACACGACCCTTAATAGAAGAACAAGGATAGAGATCGCCAAACGAATATTACAGTTAATCAAGGATAATTCCTTGGAAAAGATCAAGCAAATCTTCGAAACCCTTCAACCCGACCAACGCATCAAGGTTTTAAACTCTTCTATCAATGGTTTCATACTTCTCTATGCATCAGTTCTTCTTAAGAACGTCAAAATCTCTCGCTACCTCCTCAAAATTTCTCTCCTTCAGGAAACGCGCGAAATGTCCGAAAGCTGGAAACACTACCGGCACCCTCTTATTGCTGCCATACTCGGTGGTAATCAAGAGCTGATTAAACTGGTCCTGCAGCACCTCCCCAATATCAACGACAACATCTTCGGGCCATTCCCACCGCTAATGATAGCTATATTCCTTGAGAATCTAATCTCCGTGAAACTAATAGTAGCGATGGGAGCCGATATTAATCGACCGAGCTTTCATGGAAGGACCCCTCTAATGTACTCGACTTCCAGTAGCGAAGTTTGCAGTTTTCTACTCAGTCAGGGCGCGAACGTTAATACCCAAGATGATGAGGGCTTTACGGCCATTCATTTAGCTATTGGTTGGAACCATACAGAAGGCATGAACCTCCTTTTCGACGCTGGGGCTGATGTTAGGATTCAAAACCACCAAGGTATAACCCCTTTAATTGGGGCTATTATTAGTCTAAACATGCCGATGGTTAGATGTGTGTCCAGTCAGCCGGCCTATTCCGAGTTGGAGAGGATTGAGGCTTTGGAAATTTTGAATGCCTGTTGTCTGTGTGCTCAAAAGTCATCCATAACTGGATGGATAGATACTTTGCATTTGAGGATACGGGAGAATTGTCCGAAGAATTCTCAGATTCCCGCCCATGAGCTTCTGGATTTTTCCGAGGAATTTACCACAGAGGCGGAATTGGAAAATCTACAAGGGAACTCTTTAGGTCTTGCTTACCAGTGTATTCTGGTCGTTGAAAGAATCCTAGGAAGAAATAACAGACTCTATATGCAGTTTCTTCTGCAAACGGCATTAATTGCCAAACAGGAAAACAAAATGGTAAAAGTTCGGCAGTTGATCGATTATATCGAAGAATATTGCCCTGAAACATCTTCTGTGGGTGTCAATTTAAAATACTTCAAAGATCTTTTCTCGGCTATTACCGATCCTAGCAACCCAAAGATCTTCTTTGAATACGGAGGCTTTGCCATCTTCAAAATAATAGCACAGTCAGCTATAAAGATGTGGAATCATTTGAAGGATCATATATATTTGTATCCCTTTTTTGAGGATAGCTATTATCCCGATATAGTCGACACATTCCTGTATATGACGTCTATAACCAAGACACTGCCTTTGACCCGGGAATATCTCAACCAATTTAGAGAAGAGGTAAAACGAGTCCTCAAAGAGGATCTACGAGTCCTGAACCATCTGTCTGTTTTGCACCGTGCGATTAAGTTGATGAAGACGCTGCCCTGGGGCTCGGTTGAGCTCATCGAGATCCTCCTTGAATCTGGAGCCGATGCGAATTCCAAGGATTACTTCGGACGGACCCCAATCATGTACGCCGTTAAGCATGTGTCTGAAAATATTCTCAATGATGTTTTAGCCCTCCTTTTGGAGCATGGGGGTCACCCAGATTATAGAAACGGTGAAGGTTTTACAGCTATGGATGATGCACCCTCAGGTTGCTGTCTGGTGAATACGCCTCGGAGCTTACAGTGCCTTGTTACAGAAGTGATTTTGGATAATGAGGTCGCGTATGAAGGAATTCTGCCTAAGATAATAGAAGACTCTGTTACGTTACACAAATGAAATCTATTGGCTTTACTCATTTTCGTATCTCAAGAAAATAGCTAATACGTGTTTAAGTCGACATGATTTTTTAATACTGTGATATAGTTTTATTTAAGTTACTATATATCTTTTGTTTAATAGAGCAGGTTTAGCTCAGTCGGTAGAACAACCACCTCGGAATCGCTAGGTTCCGGGTTCGATACCGGCCCCCGCTAACTCTGTGGATGAGTAGCACAGACTGAGTAATCTGATATGTGGCGCACCGCCTTAGCAAAAAACAACAAAAAACAAAACAAAAAAAAACCCCACAAAAAACACAAGAACCACCCTGTTCTAGCGCTAGCGAAAAGGAGATAGACTCCTCGTTCTACAGCACATGCCGACCATAGGACACTCCTCCAACAGATCTATACATATATAAAGGGCAGTTGTGTGTATATGTATGTCCGGAGGAAACTTCGAAAATAAAACAATTAATGACAAAGTAAATATATATACACATTAAATATCACCAGGGTTTGATTTTTGAGCAAAGATAATAGAGATTTTATTTATATTCGTAGAGATAATTAAAAAAATAAAATTTAAATGATAACAGCATGAATTGATTTTTTTTAAATTTAATATTTTAGATAGTAGACATTAACATTTCTTTTCAGAGTAGCTGGATCAATGTAAGATCTAATTTTTTTTACATAGGGATTTAAATGGGGCATCCCACGAGGATTCAACTCATGATTTAGTAATAATGAATCTGCGGGACTAACTTAAAAATCCCTCTCTACCCAGGCGACGCCTGCTAGTTATATATATTTTTCAGACGTAATGCAAATTTGTAAAAACGTAACAATTATGTTCTAAATGTATTAAATTAACTAGCAAATATATGCACCCTCCGGGTGCAAGTATTTAAGTTTTGATATAATAAAATATCATATTAAATTAGAAAGGCTAATGAAACTGACTAAGAATGCAGATAAAAAGATCTGCAACAGAGGGGGTATAATCAAAAAATAGAACAACTTTGAAACTAACTATTCCATCATTTTCCATTACTCCCCTCTTTCATTGGTAAATTTTCCTAATTTAATTATTTAGTTAAAATAGGAAGTAAAGGATAATATTGCAGTTATTTCTTCTTGTAAATAAATTTCTTTAAGATTTATCCACGAGATTTTTGTCTATATTTCTTAAGATAAAACCAAACAATTAGAAATCAATAATACCAAGCACATATTTATTAAAATAAAATTTTAAATATCAATATGCAAATTAGCCTTCTCGTTCAAACTGTAAACCGCTATTTTGTTGTATATATAAATACAATTGCATGTTATTAGTACGTAGATATTGTCAACAGTATAAATAATGTAAAACAATTTTTATTAATAACTGAAGGTTTAAAAGAATGAAATCATGGAGAATTTGACGTAAATAATTAAGGGAATTGTGACTTGAGTAGTAATATAGTTTCGGTTACAGACAGAAAAACACACAATCTCCATTATAATAAGATGTTACATAATCATAGTCAGTTTATGACTTATGTATGTACCTGTAGTTAGAATATCTTAAATAAGGGTCCGTTAAATTTAGAATGGCGGGGTCCTTGGAAAGTTACCCGACAGTAGTTGGCTTTACTCCTTTTTGTATCTCACAAAATATGAAAAAGATGTACCTGGAAAGAAATCCATTAACAAGAAGAAATAACTGTAGTTTTATTCTTTGCTTCCTAATTTAACTAAATAGTTAAATTAGGAAAATTTAGCAATGAAAGACGAGAGTGAAGAAAGTTGTTCTATTTTTCGATTATACACCCTCTGTTTAAAATCTTTTTATCTGCATTCTAAACATAGAATGTTCTATAGATTAAATTTCATGGTCTACCGGCAGAAGTTGTTTGTGTTAGAAATGAAATCAGCCAAATCGTCCAAGATGAAGTGCGAAAATATGAATACTGATTATCTGATGTCACTTATCCGCTGAAATCTTATTTCTTATGAGTGTCGTCGCCGTGTTGGTGATGTTTAGAATAAATTCACTGCATCCTCTGCAGAGGTATGAGCTCCACTCCCAACCCACAGAATATTTCTGTCCTTAGTATACTGTTGTGGAATATGTCGTCACCCCTTCACTGATATTGCTTAAAGGTAAACTCTGGTCCGGAGTAGTCGGGTCTGTTAGGACCCAGTCTACAGTGTGTATAGATCTGTATAAAAATTATTTGTACTAGTACAAAATAAAAAACACCCTCCGGGCGATGTAAAAATAGATTTTTGAAATATATTGCCTGAGGGGTGGGAGTAAAAAAATTCAATGTCAGCGAGTTTGTACCCTAAGTAAGTAAAATCATCAAATTCATTAAAGGATTAAAAAATAAAACAATTTGAAACTTTAAATATGCATTAAAATAAAACAAACTATATATAATACCAGTCATGTATTTATTAAAACTTGTTTTAAAAAACAATGAGGACTGTCTAATGTTGCATGTTCAAATTTTGAGTGTATTTATTCTGTGATGACGATGCGGGGTAATGTGACGTAAGCAGTGACGTAATTTTTGTTACAGACAAAAACCGGAAGCGAATCTCCACTATTAATAGAAGATCGGACTAATAATTAATTAATTAATCAGGAATATGTAACACAATGTTTATGACGTGGAACCATGATGGGGTTTAGTTAGGGAAAAGTTTTAGTAGTGGTGTTATCCGTAAGGGAAAAATTTGAATTATGATTCAACAAAGACGCGTGGCATAGTTTTTGATTGGACAAGGAATGATGACGTGGCGAAAGGAAGAGTGAGAAGTGAGAATAGTCAGATTCAGCCTGGCCGCCGAAGGGTTAAGACGGGCTGAGACCTGGTCTCCCCTGTGCGGTCATCATGGATTAAATTAAATAAAAGCTTTAAACAAAAAATGTCTTGTTAATTCAATTGCAATGACCAAATCAGCCCTTGGTCAGAAGAACAGCCCTTAGTTAAGAAGTTAGATAGAAGTCAACCTAACTAGACAACAAGATGACAGCCGGAATACATGGTAGAGGGATCAGGAAGAAAGAAATAAGATCTCCTCATTAAGTAAGTCTTATCTGTCTGCCTCTCTCTAATATCTCTCTATCCCCGAAGAACTTTCTTATCAAAGAACTCTCACTCTCCTTTTGTTAAATCTACTTAAAACTTAGATGGGGTGAACTAGCAGGTAGTATACGCAATCTAAGACCTGTGTGTGCCAGACTAAGTTAGGTTTGGAAAAAGGCACATTATTTTCCTAAAGAATTTAATGGCACTTCATGACAATCAGAGGAAAGAAAAAAAAAGATATTGTTAGAATAGAATAGAATCAGTTAGATTGAAAGAAAATTTAATAAATTTTCCTTTAATAAGTCATGAAGCAAAGAGAACGCGGAAATTTTGAAGTCTATTCGGAGACCGAATCATTTTGATATTAATCTGAGTAAATTGTAATATGTTAGCAAGTTCAAGGCTTGCTGGATGCTCCTTATTTGTGACCTTGTGTCAAATCCTACCCATAGGATAAATAATTATTTTTTACACCAATTAGCGATGTCAATGTGTGTATGTAGGGCAGATTTAAAACACGCGAGGTGTAATGTTTATTAACAGAGACTTCTAATCGCCCTCTACAACTATATCAATAACGAAGGAACTAGGGGCAGTTAAATGACTCCTATACAAAAAGGGATTCTTGGTAGATAACTCTGACTCCTAGAATTTACTACTATCAATAAACTCTGGTATACTAACTAGTAGATAACATGTATCACATTTGGCACCGAGGCCAACATAGTAATCAAAGTTGTACGTGCGCAACATATAGTTTCACGGATAATTTATAACATAACTGTGTAGAAAAAGACCCAAAGAAATAACTAAACATATGTAAATATGAATGTACTAAGTACGCAATTCCCTAACCTCTAGATATAAAAAAATCTAAATATGTAGACATGCTGTTAAAACCAACTAATCACCCCACTATACTCACTCTTAGTTCTTTCAACCTGGAGTGGGACAGTATCATCAATTTTGGGAATGACTGGTCAAAAGTGTTTAATAATTATGGACAAATACTTAGACCTTGCCAGAGAATTAAGAGAATCGTGGAACGTGAAAGGTCATACCAATTGTAATTGGTGCCTTTAGAAAAGTCCCCAGGGGACTGGAAAAGAGCCTGGATGAACTGGAAACCAACGGAAGAATCGAGAACATCCAGACTACAGCATTGTTGAGATCGGCTGGAATACTCAGAAGAGTCCTGGAAAACTGATGAGACTTACTGTCACTCAGCCCCGTGGGAACCACTAAATATGGCGGATGTGAAAACCTCTAATGGATTGGAATAATAATGATAATAATAATAATAAGAAGAAGAAGAAGAAGAAAGAGAACTTACCAACTGGTAGATATTGCAGTTCAAGCAGATCACAAGGTGAAGATTTAAGATAAGGAAAAGATAGACAAATATCTGGACCTTGCCAAGGACTAAAAAAACCTATGGAATATTAGGGTGAAAGTGATACCAATTGTGATACCAATTGTAGTTGGTGCACTTGGAACAGTCCCCAAAAGATTGGAAAAGAGACTGGAGGAACTGGAAATCAAAGGAAGAATTGAGACCATCCAAACAACCGCATTGTTGAAATCATCTGAAATACTCAGGAGAGTCTTGGAGACCCCAAGAGACTTGTTGTCACTCAAACTCAAGTGAAAGACCATTACCTAACGCTGGTGGGAAAAACTTTATAATAATAACTATAATAATAATGATATTAATAATCATAATAACAAGAACCAATGATTGATGATTTTTATCGTGTTGGGGCACATGGTGTAATGGTTTCTGTCGTAGCAAATTGACACGGTGGGACGGGTTTCAAATCCTGGACACGGCTATTTGCATTTCACATAAAGCTAATACTCTTTGGAAATGTACGAAATCAACTATTCTCACAAAAGCTATGAGTAAATAGTAGGAAAGACTGGGCTCTTTAACCTTGGTATGGCAACCAGTCAAGGAGAAGAAAAAATCTGAATTCAAAATCAAAGGGGGCTCTCTTCTTGATAGTAAAAAAAACTGTGTAACGTATTGCCTGGTCAATGAGTTCGCACCAGGGAACCAGGGCTGTACGCAGGAAATGCGTGGGTGTCAGACATGGGCCTAAAAACAAAAACAGGATATTGTCCGGAACGCATTGAACTGACCTTTTGCTGCGTTAGCTAGTAGGTGTGTTTGCCTAGGTGTCACGAATAAAGTGGCGTGACACAGTGAGTTGAACAATGATAAAAAAGCCGTTAGAAATCAGAGTTGAGCAGATTGACATCGCTTGCAGTCAGAACTCCCGAGGGTCTTGTGTATGTGCATCCTCTGCCGCAGACTCTCAGTCTATACACAATCAAGGAAAAATATAATTTTATATTTTTATATATACAAGTGTTCCGTGTTCTTTGTCCGATCCAGTGACTGTATCATCATCATCATCATCATCATCATCATCATCATGTCACGCAAGTAGCACGTATATCCATGACAATCTCTCGACAACCTTCCCTATCATTCATTGCCCCATGGTGTTCTTCAGCACAGCATCCAGCATCCTCAATTAGTTAGTCAATGTAGGTCCTTGTCTGGGCGTCCCACATTAGCATGCCTATGTGTTAGCTTCCACAGGAGAAAGTCGCTTATGAGTTCATCCTTGCTTCTCCAGCAGTGTCCTGCATGTCTAGTTCGTCTTACCCGGATGATTTGTGAGATGGGGGGCAGGTGGCCATACAGCTGCTTCCTTGTTGGGTGCTGTTTTCACGACTTGTTCAAGACTGCACGCAGCATTCTTGTGCAGCTTCCATCTAGCTTATTCGCAAGGCGCTTCGTTAGGGTCCAAGTAGTGCAGCCATACAGCAGTATTGATACAAACACAGCCTGGAAGAATTAAAGTGACTGGATATAACAACTTTTCTGAGAGCACTTCCTCCTCCTCCTGCTAATATATTGGATTATTACGTTTCATTTTTAAATACTAAAACTGATTCTAACCCAGACCAAATTGTCCAGGATTAAGATGATATCACGGTGAGATAAAGTAATGCAAACAAAAAAAAATCACATGGATTGAACAGCCGCGTGTAAGGATCGAACTTGTAACAGCATGGGAGTATAGTTTTCAAACACTAGCTCAAACGGGGAAAACCGGATGACAAACGTCATTACTTGATTTTGGTCATACCCAATTGTTTTTCTATTTTAATTTTAAAAAATTTAAGACAGAAACGAATTCAAATCCTGGACGCGACTGTTTGCATTTCACAAGACCCTATTAATGTGGGACCACCCACAAACCAAAGCTAATGGGTGGCGGGTGAAAATTGCGTTGATCCCGTTGGCATTACCACTCAAGGGAGGGCGCCTCGGGCACTGGTCAATAAACCCTGCTCTGCCCCTTTAAATCGAGGGGGCGATTGCCGGAGGGTATGGCCCCCGGGGATAAACGCTATTAACTTGCATTAAGATCCAAGGCCGAAGCCGCTGGAACCCCGGCGTCGACCGGATCTACAGATATTTGCATCTCATCACACTTATAAGCGCTGGACATAAGGTCTCGTTTTAATGTAAACCCACCCCTCGGGTGGCTTCGGCCCTGGATCTTTACAATAGCATCGATCCCAGGGGGCTATCCCCCATGCAATACCTGTCCCCTCGATTTAAAGGGGCAGGGCTGGGTTTATTGCCCAGTGCCTGAGGCGCTCCCTTGAGGGGGAATGCCGACGTGATCGACGCAATTTTTCACCCGCCACCCATGAGCTTCGGTTTGTGGGTTGTCCCACGTTAATAGGGCCTGGTGTTTAACCCGTACACGTGGGGTACGAGGTAAATACAATGTAGGCCCACCCATAAGCCGAAACTCATGGGTGGTAAGCACAAAAAATGCGTCGATCCCGTCAGCATTCCCCCTCAAATAGGGGATCCCCTCCCCTTTGGACGGGTCTGTCTACATACTAAAAAAATGCAATTGTATTTATATATACAACAAAATAGCGTTTCACAGTGTGAACGGGAAGGCTAAGTTGCATATTGATATTAAAAATTTGATTTTAATAAATAAGCGGTTAGTATTATTGATTTCTTTTTATCTTAATGAATATGAGCAAAAATCTCGGGGATAAATCTTAAAATAAATTGATTAATAAGAAGAAATAACTGTAATTTTATTCTTTATTTCCTATGTTAACTAAATAGTCAAATTAGGAAAATTTACCAATGAAAGACGGGAGTGGTGGAGAATAAGTTTCAGTTGTTCTATTTTTTTTTATTATACACCATTCTGTTTCAAATCTTTTTATCTGCATTCTTATTTAGTATCATTAGCTTTCTAATTCAATATAATATCTTATTACATTAAAACTTAAATATATTTGTAAGTAATGATAATAAAAAACAGTCCGAAATATACTTATTATTCATATTAAGCCTTACCTCATAAAAATAGATAGAAATACTAAAATTTATTCTAAACCAGATGAAATTGTTCAGGATTAAGATGATATCTCTGTGAGATAATGTAATGCGAGAAAAAAATCTCATCTGGATTGAAAAGCCGCCGGTAAGAATCGAACTTGTGACACTATGGGAGTCTAGTTTTCAAACTCTAACTGGAAAGCGATAAAACCGCTTGACGAAAACTCACACCCAAATTGTTTCGTTTTTTTTAATTAAAGTCGGAAACACATATGAAAATTGACCACATATATTTTGAATGTTCACTGATAGAAATATTGGCAACATTTTTAAAATCATCGTTTCTATATTCTCAGATTTTGAACTGTACGTTTTACGCCACAATTAGTTTAGTCTATATTTTATCTATATTTTAACTATTTATGATTTCTATTACATATCTATACTTATAAATATTTTAGTTTTTAAACGCTCGGTTTTACAGTGGATGAAAATAATTGTATATTAAAGAAAACAAAAACTATATAAAAATGGCTGAAGGTAAGTTACTTCTGATTCTTTTTCTTATCTAAATCTGATAGACATATATATATATATATATATATATAAAAAAAAACTCCAAATACTAGAAGCTTTATACATAAAACAATACAAACCGTCCTTGAACAAAGTTAATTTCCAATGCAGTACACACATTCTAAAATGCCCATAACACCTTTCTCACCAATTCTTCTCCTTCCAGCCTCCAAATTAATATAAAAAGAAGACAAAGAAAAAAAAACCAAAAAAACTGGAATACATCACCCCTGATGATGGCGCTTCGAAGTGCCGAAAGTACTCGGGAACTGAACTTTGGTGGACTTATCCATCAATTCTACCCAAACATTAAAAAGTTGGCCAGAAAATTGAAAAAGATCAAAAATAAAATTGTTAAACAGGAGATGTGCCTTTTGTTTAACTCTACATGTATAAATGAAAGAATGCTGCCCAAATACACACACACACACACACATATATATATATATACCATCTAACAGCGAAAATATAGGTATTAGGTACTGACAACGTATTAGCTTTTGAGTTAATTGTTACTCTATCAGCTTTTGAAAAGGAAGATATACCTTACAGTATAAGTAGATCTGTATATATTTTAAATATTCATATTTCTAATACCGATCTATACTTAGAAGTTTTTCAGTTTTTAAATGCTGTGTTTTACTGTTAAAAATATACATGAAAACAAAAACTGTTAAATCGAACTTAACGGACCTAAATTCCACCATCGTATGTCACCCCGCCGAAAGAAAAGAAATACCAAAAATCAGGGAATAAACCGAATTTAATGAAATTTTCAGTGTTGATATATTAATGAATAAAATATATAATACACCAGTTATTTTATTTAAAAACTTTTACATTTTTTCAGGTCAGCTAACTTTGAACTACGTATCTTTAAGTATCTGGTACTCCTCAAAGATACGTGGTTTCAAGTTAACTGACCTGAATTCATTTAAAATTAAACGTTATTATTTAAAAAAAAAAAAAAAAGAAAGAAATAACGTGTCGCCAATGAATAATCCGAACAATTAAAAGTTAAACCAACCATAAACAAATTTATATTAGACAAATGGCAGAAATCATGGGACAATCTGACTCAAAACAAGCTCCATGAAATACAAGAAGTTATTGGAGAGTGGCCGACGAGCCACAGAAGTATTAGAAGAGAAGTAATACTCGCCAGATTGCGTATTGGGCACACCCACATTACCCATTCGTACCTGTTAAAAGGGGAGGATGCCCCAGTGTGCCCAACATGCAAAGTACAATTTACAACCAAGCATATCCTTCTAAATTGTAACAGACTTAAACATATCCGCGCAAATTACTATCAAGCAAGAAACCTGATAGACATTTTTAAGAATACAAACACTGAAAACATTTTAAATTTTATTAAAAAAAGCAACCTTTTCAACAAAATATAACAGAACATAACCAATTATCTCCATAGAATCACTACTTTAAAGTCTGAAATCCAAAATAACCTTTTTGGCATTAAATGACCCACAGAGGTTGATATGCCGTTAAACAAAACTCAAACTCAAACTCAAAAGTTAAATCTTGTCTGATCCAAAGATATAATCTTTCTAGTGGAATATTATACAACTTAAAATGTATATTATTTACATTCAATGTATGCAACATTTGGAATATATATATATATATATATATATATATATATATATATATATATATACACACAATCAATAGTAACGATATTATGGATGATTTAAACTCATAACTTTAAGTTTCATGCTTACGCAATCTTCGGATGAGACATCATAATAATATTAGTAGAGAAAAAGAGGTAGGGGTCTAGCATGGTTTCAATTCAAATGATTTCATCAGGACCCAACCCGGCGCTTTACTATGTCGATGTAATTAATTAGTTAAACTGAGATCCATTTATTTATTTATTAGTTCTCATACGCTGAGTCGGCGAGGACCGGTATCAAACTAGGAACCTTGTGGTCTCTCTCTCTCTCTCTCTCTCTCTCTCTCTCTCTATCTCTCTCTCTCTCTCTTATATTTATATATATATATATATATATATATATATATATTGGATGTTTATTTTTAGAAGCATTGTTGAATAAAGTATATATTATTATTATTATATTTTGCTTGAAGGCAATTACAATGCGTATATCGTATAAAATTCTATAATTATAGAAAATAATCATCGAATTTTATACGACATACGCATTGTAATTGCCTTCAAGCAAAATATAAATTTCATTTCCGAAAATCGTCTCTGAAGATAAAGTTTTACTTTGAAATCGATAAGACAAAAAATAACATCTTTTTGTTTTTATTTTTTAAATTTTTTACTTGCATTGTAATTGCTTTCAAATTAATACATTATAAATTTTATATATATATATATATATATATATATATATATATATATATATATATATATGGAGGGGATAACTATTTCATCCCCACCCCCTGCTGATTTTCCGAGTTTGCCTCCTTATAAAAATGAGAACGGTCTATACTTTTCAGGGTAGGTCTATCTTAAAAGTGAGAGATTGAATATAAAGAAAATCCCAGAAAATCCCATGTTAAATTATTAAAGAAACACATTTTGAAATAAGAATTTGTCTAAAGATTTGTCTGAGAAACGTATTTGAAATGAGGATTTTCTTTTCTTTGCAGACTTACAGGAGGAAACCATTCCCAACGCAAAAAACACAAAATCCCTCGTCAGACAAATATTCCGATATATCGAGGATGATTCCTTGGACGATATCAAGAAAATCTTCGAAACCTTTGATCTCGAACAACGCGCATCAGCATAGTTAATACTTCGATCATTGGCCTCACCCCCCTTTTTGTGGCGGTTAATTACAACAGCGCAAGAGTCTGCCGCTACCTGATCGACATTTCTCTCCCCCAGGGATCTCTCAAAATGTCCGACCACTGGAAAACCTGCCACCACCCCCTTTTTGCCGCCATGTTTCACGGAAATTCAGAGTTGATCGGACTAATCCTACCGCATCTAGCCAGCATCGACGACTATATCGACGGTGCCAACACCCCGCTAATGATAGCTACATTCATCGGGAATCTAGTTTCCGTGAAACTGATAGTAGCGAAGGGAGCCGATATCAACCGATCGTGTTTTCAAGGAAGGACCCCTCTAATGGAGTCGACTTCCAACAGCGAAATTTGTAAATTTCTGCTCAACCAGGGCGCGAACGTTGACCATCAAGATGAGGAGGGCTCTACAGCTCTTCATATAGCCGTTGCTAAGAAACATGTCGAAAGCATAAACTATCTTCTAAACGCTGGTGCTGATGTTAGGATCCGAAACCATGAAGACATAACCCCTTTGATTCGGGCTACTACCAGTTACGACATTAAAGAGCTTAATAATTTGATCGTCCAATTCAAGTGTTCTGCGTTAGAAACGATAGAAAGTTTGGAAATCTTGAATGCTTGTAAAGTATGTGCTTATGAGTTAGTCATAGAGCCATGGAAGATAAGTTTACATAGGAGATGGGTGTCGAATTTACCTAAGAGGTATCGGATTTCGGGTGGAAAGACGCTGGATTATGCCAAAGAATTCACCCTGGAGACAGAATTGGAAGATATTAAAAGAAAACCTTTACATCTTTCTTACCAGGGTCTTCTGGTGGTTGAAAGAATCCTGGGAAGAAATAACAGACTCTATCTTCGACTTCTGCTGCAAACGGCTTCGACGGTTAAAAAAAGAAGCCCGACACAGAAGGTCAAGCAGTTTGTCAGATATATCCAAAAATGTTGTGTGGATATATCCGTATTTTCTATAGCCGCCAATTTTTGCCATTTTAAATCTCTTTTCAATGAATTTGGTGAAGATAGTGATCACAAGGGGATCTTTAGATACCAATCGTTTCTTATTTTTAAGATAATAGCTGATGCAGCTGTGAAGATGTGGCGTATAGTCAAAGACAATGTATATAAGAAGCCCTTAGTTGTTGACTGCCGATATTCAGATTTGGTCTATACGTTCCTCTATATGGCGTCTACAATAAATACTGAGACTTTTTCTTCGAATTACCATCAGAGATATAGAGACGTGATGACAAACGTAGTCCGAGAAGACCTCCGATTCCGACTCCGTTTGTCTATCTTGCATCGTGCAATTAAATTGCTGGGGACAGAACCCTGGGGATCGCTTGAGCTAATAAAGATCCTCCTTGAATGCGGAGTTGATCCTAACTGCCAGGATTACTTCGGACGAAACCCAATGATGTATGCCATCAAGTATGTGCCGGAAAATATTCGCGATCAGGTTTTAAACTTTCTTGTTTTTCACGGAGGCCGATCAGATGTTTGAAACGGTGAATTATTTACAGCTATGAACGGTATACTGTAGGGCCAGTGTATGGGGATAGACTCCCTCGCTAATTGGCTGATACCAACTTTAAGCCGCCCCGACGACTTTACTTACTACTGAAATGAACAATAAAATCACGTATGACTACTTACTGTGTACGGAGGCAAACCAGATGGTAAAGAAGCAGTGTATGTACTGTGTATACTGTAGGGGACACCGTGAAATTTGATAAAACCAATAACCCCAGGTTTTTACAGTGCCTACCCACACAGGTGATTTTGGACAATGAAAACGCATATGAAAAAATTCTGTCGAAGATAATAGAAGACTTCGTTAATTTTCACAAATAAATTTGAATCTCCTTTGGCCCTATCTTGGGCTAGACGGACAGTCGGAGAGGCCCCCTCCGATCAATCGGCTGGTCACGTCAAGCCCTAGCGCCTATATGATTTTCCCAATCCTATTGGCCTTATGGCAACCCCCAACCCCTTTTTATCATATGGGTGCTAGAAGGCGGTGGCTGCGGGTCTATATGTCCTGGGAATTACGTTAAACTCTATCTGATGGTGACGTTCCAGTTTTGGAGGTTTGGGGAATATGGAGCCCCCCTTCATCACCATTGCTACCTGGTCCACTCTGACCCGGAGTGGTAGTACCTGTTAGAGTCCCATCTATGGGTTAAATAGAAAAATGTATTTATAAAAGAATTGTATTATCCATTAAGAAAGACTTTATTTCAAAACTTTATCGGCATTAAATGACCCACTGAGGTTGATATGCCGTAAAACAAAACAAACCAAACCAAACTGAATCTCCTAACTAGTTTTTTCCAGACCTCTTAAAATACCGGTGCCGTTATAGTATGAGCCCAACCTTTTTGATTCTGTTATAGTATGGAGTATCTGCCTCTCACCCCACTTATGAGGGCTTGACACAAGGACATTTTTATGTGGGCCCACCCACAAGCCGAATCTTATGGGTGATTGGTGGAAAAAATGCGTCGATCCCGTCGGCCTCACACGAGGGGGCGTCTCAGGCGCTGGGCAATAAACCCAACCCTGCCCATTTAAGTCAAGAGGGTAGGTATTGCCTGGGGGGGGGAAGCCCCCTGGGATTGACGTTATTAATTTAACCAGACCGGTCCAGTGGCTGAAGCACACCGAACCCTCGTCCCGAAGGACGGGCTGGCCTGATTCTGTTATAGTATGTGGCCTACCAGGTTTGAATGTGTCCTACCTCAGAGTATATTTATAGATATAAGTAGTTGGCAATTTATTGAAACTAATTATTTATAAGTATGTGCCTGAAAATATTTGCAATCAGGTTTTAAACTTATTTTTCAAGGAGGCCAATCAAATGTTTGAAACTGAATAATTTACAGCTAAGAACGGTATACTGTATGGGGACTGTAGGGGAAATTTTCCAAGCAGTATAAAATACTGCTGTGAAAAATCTAGAAAAACGGTAAAAGATCTCTTAAAAGACCTGATACAGGTTCAAGTCGATATGATTTTTTAAACATTCGGATATATTTTTATTCAAGTGGTTTGAATGTGTCCTACCTCAGTAAGAGTATATGTATAGATATAAGTAGTAGGACATTTATTGAAACTAATTGTTTTTCACATATATTCAATTTCAAGAAATACAATTCAGTCATAAGTTGTATATAGTAACTAGCAGCGGCTACCCAGCCTCGCCAGGGTAGAGGGGGATTTAAGTTAGTCCCGCAGGTCCATTATTAATGAATCGGGAGTTGAATCCTCGTGGGAAGCCCCATTTAAATTCATGATAGGCTACATACTATAAGATTTTATAGATATTTTATAGATATAAGAAGTAGGCAATTTATTGAAACTAATTATTTTTCATATATATTCAAATTCAAGAAATGCAATTCAGTCATAAGTTGTATATAGTAATTAAGAATAATTAAAAAAAAGAATTTATCCATAATTTACATGAATCAGATTTATTTAATTCTGAAATAGGGTTAAGGGTTAAGACTAGCAGTTATTATAAGCTTTTATGGTTGGCCATATACTATAAGAAACATGATTTCATAGTCCACATACTATAGTGATACCGAATTAATTTTGGGAGCCAAAATTTATCTCGAAATATTAAGAATAGATTAAAGGTTAACAAACAACACCATAGTTACATTGTTTTTCTTTACACTTGCCTTGTGATAGCCTTCAAGATTTTAAAAATAAAATGTGTTATTTAATTTATGTGTATTGTGTTGGTGGTTTATATAAGTAGTAGGCAATTTATTGAAACTAATTATTTTTCAAATATATTCAAATTCAAGAAATGCAATTTAGTCGTAAGCTTATATAGTAATTAAGAATAATTAAAAAAGGAATTTATCCATAATTTACATGAATCAGATCTATTTAATTCTAAAATTCTGAAATAGGGTTAGCGGTTAAGGCTAGCAGTTATTATTATAACTTTATATGATTTTTTATGAATGACCACATACTATAAGAAATACATGATTTTTTATGAATGACCACATACTATAAGAAATACATGATTTTTTTATGAATGACCACATACTATAAGAAATACATGATTTTATGAATGACCACATACTATAAGAAATACATGATTTTTATGAATGACCACATACTATAAGAAATGCATGATTTTTTATGAATGACCACATACTATAAGAAATACATGATTTCGTAGGCCACATTCAAAAGGTAAGCCACCTCCTATAATGGTACCAAAATACCTGATACAGATTCAAGTCGACATGATTTTTTAAAACATTGAGATATACATTGTTTATTCAAGTGGCTTACCCGGTTTGAATGTGTCCTACCTCAGTAAGAGTATATTTATAGATATA
The DNA here is from genome assembly GCA_023376005.1 of Doryteuthis pealeii. Lineage (NCBI taxonomy): Eukaryota > Metazoa > Mollusca > Cephalopoda > Myopsida > Loliginidae > Doryteuthis > Doryteuthis pealeii. Next base: position 1,857,107 of record CM042181.1, on the reverse strand, counting down.
AGTAGTAGGCGATTTATTGAAACTATTATTTTTTCACATATATTCAATTTCAAGAAATGCAATTCAGTCATAAGCTGTATATAGTAATTAAGAATAATTAAAAAAGATGTTTAGCTCTTCTTATTGAGTACGGAGGCCAACCAGATGGTAGAAGTAGTGAAAGTTTAGCGTCTATGGAGGGTATACTATAAGGGCTATCTGATTGCTCCAATAATATATTGAGATTACAGTGCTTAATTACTAAGGAAGGCCGAATTCAAAAGCCGCAATAATTTTGAACAATATAATCACGGGGGCCGTTATAGTATGTGGCCTACCCAGTTTGAATGTGTCCTATCCCAGTAAGTGTATATTTATAGATATAAGTAGTAGGCAATTTATTGAAAATAATTATTTTCCCATATATTCAATTTCAAGAAATACAATTCAGTCGTAAGCTGTATATAGTAATCAAGAATAATTAAAAAAGAATTTATCCATAATTTACATGAATCATAGATCTAATTCTAAAATTCTGAGATAGGATTAGTGGTTAAGACTAGCAGTTATAACCTTTTATATGAATAGCGACATACTATAAAAGAGACCTGATTACGTAGGCCACATTCAAAAGGTAAGCCACCTACTATAATGGTACCAAAATACTTGGTACAGGTTCAAGTCTTCATGATTTTTTAAACATTGGGATATTTTTTTTCAAGTCACTATATTTATTTTTAACACATAATGCTAATGTGATTTTGGACAATCAAAACCCATGAGAAATTCTGACGAAGATAACAGACTTCCATTGTAATAATATAAAACAATTTTATTAATTAGTATTATCTGCGTTACTCGGACTATTGTCCCCATCTTCATTGTTATTTGTACAACGTTTCGGCCGATATGCGCTCCGGCCTTCTTCAGGTATTTCTTGTCGAACTCGGGAACCTTCTCGGACTTGGGACACTTCTTTTCGAACTCGAGTTCCCGAATTCGACAAGAAATACCTGAAGAAGGCCGGAGGGCATATTGGCCGAAACGTTGTACAAATAACAATGAAGATGGGAACAATAGTGCTTAGATATGGGCCTCTTCATTAAACTGACCCTGTGCTAAAACTGACTTTAAGTGGGAGATAGTTGATTATAAAACATAGAGAATTCAAATACCGTTTCCCGAGATTTGATCCTTAATTTGGTTATTTCCTATAACTCTAACATAAACAAAGGGGAACCACTCTTGACTGATAAATTATTTATCTATTGATCTACTAGAAAACAAAGAACACGGGTTTAGGGTTAGTTTAATGGGAAAATAAATAAATTTATCAGTCAAGAGTGGTTCCCCTTAGACTTATAGGAAATAACCCTGAATTTGTATGAAATTTGAAAGCCACATATGACCATGAAGAGTGTAAATAAAACTCTGTTCAGGGTAATTAGAGGTGCCCATACAAACGTTCTCCCAATATTTTATCCTTAATTTTGTAAGGAGCTTGAGAGCCAAATATGGCCCTCAAACGTGTCAAAGAAGTTTTAATCATGTATGCCGTTAAGAATGTGCCCGAACATATTCGCAACGATGTTGTAAGATTCAAAGTTGATAATTGAATAAAATACAAGTCCGACACGTTGTGAGTCAAAACATTTAATATACTAGTAAATATATGCACCCTCCGGGTGCAAGTATTTAAGTTTTGATATAATAAAATATTATATTAAATTAGAAAGGCTAATGAAACTGACGAAGAATGCAGATAAAAAGATCGGCAACAGAGGGGGTATAATCGAAAAATAGAACAACTTTGAAACTAACTATTCCATCATTTTCCATTACTCCCCTCTTTCATTGGTAAATTTTCCTAATTTAACTATTTAGTTAAAATAGGAAGTAAAGGATAATATTACAGTTATTTCTTCTTGTAAATAAATTTCTTTAAGATTTATCCACGAGATTTTTGTTTATATTTCTTAAGATAAAACCAAACAATTAGAAATCAATAATACCAAGCACATATTTATTAAAATAAAATTTTAAATATCAATATGCAAATTAGCCTTCTCGTTCAAACTGTAAACCGCTATTTTGTTGTATATATAAATACAATTGCATGTTATTAGTACGTAGATATGGTCAACAGTATTAATAATTTAAAACAATTTTTATTAATAACTGAAGGTTTAAAAGAATGAAATCATGGAGAATTTGACGTAAATAATTAAGGGAATTGTGACTTGAGTAGTAATATAGTTTCGGTTACAGACAGAAAAACACACAATCTCCATTATAATAAGATATAACAGCACATGGAAACTATAAGATACATAATGTACAGGAGAATAGAACATAGAAACTCCTTCCGATTATGGATATCTATCGGTGGCTGTTGACTCATCAATAGGCGCTAGTCTTAGAGATGAGGAGCAGTAGTTTCCTAACTGAACTGTTTGATCCTGGCCGTTGACCTGTTTAGGGTTCCTCCCCCCAGCATCCTATGAGCACCACCATTGTCCCAGTATGGGATCATCTGCCGTTTCTCACATCCACCACGCTGCTACCCATGGCTTCCTTTTTACTGACATTTTGGCTTGTTATTTCATTCTTTTGGCTATCTTTCGGTCTGTATACTCGTCGCCGTAGAAAATAATCGTAATGCTTTGGTCAACAACTTTTATGTAAATACATATACAATATTTAGGTATGAACAAGATACCCAAATGTACCTAACATATAAATGTTACAGACATGGAACTAAAGGATAGTCTATGCTGTATAAAGGACTTACAGTAATGTAAGGCAAAAGCCCCACCGAGAAGGGGGTAGATATATTCTAGCCCATAGCAGTTGGTTGAGAAGATCCAGCTAAAAGAGGAAGCAGCGTTTTGAATGAACGAGCTTAACTACCAGAGGTCCCCCTAGTGCGAACAAACAGCAACGCAGCGAGGAGATAACTCTTCCGGCAAAAGGAAGATAATTCCCTACAATGTTTGAAACTTTCTTACTTTTCACTAAGGCCGATCAGAGTTTTGAAACAATGAATGATTTACAGCTATGGACGGAATATCGTAAGAGTACTGTCAGATTAGAGCAATAACACAAGCTTACAGTGCCTACATGGTATTTACCACCAAGGAGAAATGGTGACGAAGGGGTGCTCCACATTTCCCAAGCCTACGGAACTGGAACGTCGCCATCAGATAGTTTAACGTCATTCCCGGGACATTAAGATCGTCATCCACCACCTTCTAGCACATATATGATAAAAAAGAGTTGGGACTAGCCATAAGAGCCTTAGGGTCGGAGCAATCATGTAGGTGCTAGGGCTTGACATGACCAGCCGATTGATCAGAGGGGCCGCTCTGACCGCCCGTCTAGCCTAAGATTTTTGTTTTTGTTTTTTTATAAATACATTTTTCTATTTAACACATAGATGGGACCCTAACAGGTACTACTACTCCGGGTCAGAGTGGACCAGGGAGCAATGGTGATGAAATGGTGCTCCACATTCCACAAACCTCCAAAACTGGAACCTCACCATCCGATAGAGTTTAACGTCATTCCCAGGACATGTAGACCCGCAGCCACCGCCTTCTAGCACCCATATGATAAAAAGGGCTTGGGGCTTGCCTTAAGAGCAATAGGGTTGGAAAATCATATAGGTGATAGGGCATGACGTGACCTACCAATTGATCGGAAGGGGCCTCTCCGACCGCCCGTCTAGCCCAAGATAGGGCCAAAGTAGAGTATTGCATGTCATGAACTGCTCATCCACCTGGGCTCTATCCTTAAGCATCACGGGTCGCCACCCACGGCCAACAGGTGGCCCCATTGGGGAGTCTTACCCCTCTGCAGAGGTGCAGTCGGTGCATTCTAACGTCCCAGCCGACAGGGCAGCCTAAGCAAGTAAGACGTTCTTGTTTAGTTAGTTGGACTCACCTGCACGCGCGCTATATTTAGTAAGAAATGAGAAACTTAGTAAAGAATAAAAGTCTTAAAGAAATAACATGGTGTTGTTGGTTGATGCATGTCTTAGCAAAAAGACTGACCAAGAAGAAGGAATGAATCAACGAAATAGAAAGAATCTAGACATCACACGTGTGGCCAGAGAAGAAAGTAAGTTATGCATTTATGCATCTCTCTGTCTATCTGTCTCCCCTCTCTCTGTTAAAGAACTGTTTATATACCCACAACATGAGTGAGGGGTATATAACATCTTAACCCAGAAATTTTAGAGAAACAATCCTCCAAGGGGAATTTAAATTTGTACACTACATTAGACTGACTAAATATCAGATTGGATTAATAGTATTTCTCTAAATGTTTGAAAGGCTCCTAAGTTCAACAAAAAGGTTCAAAATTTCGACGAGAAGTTCCCTAAATTCGAGAAGGTTCCTGAAACCGACAAGAAACACCCAAAGCAGACCGGACACACCAGCCGAAACGTTGTCTAGATAACAATAAAGATGAGGACAATAGTCCGAATAATCCAAATGGATTAATAAGGTTTCATTTTTAAATACGAAAATTTCTGTTATTGCAGATAAAATTCACCGGGGATTATGATAATGTATCAGTGAGATGAAATAATTCGAGAAAAAAAGTATAATCTGGATTGTCTATTAGGGTAGGTCGATTTTTCACTTTTAAAAAATATCAAATTGTCCATCTGTGCAAAAGTTGCGTTTTAGTATATGATATGTATACATTTTTAAATTTAAAAACATTTTTTTACAAGTAATAACGTGTAAATTTTGAAACTGACTAAACTCCCTTTTAAAAACCTCTATAAAAGTTGCTAGGTCTGAATTGTACGTAATTATCTCCAAAATAATTTCTCTCTCTGCCTCAAACAAGTTTTTTTTATATAAATTAACAAAAATATATACAAGGACAGAGGGTGACCACAAAATACTGAAACATTTAAAATTATTCATAACTTTCTTGTTTTTAATTTATTTTTTATATTATTTTTCAGATATCATAAGTAACCTAAGAAAATTGAAAATGTTATATTACAAAATACATTCCCTTGGACTATATTTTAAGACTAAATGATTCTCTCTCTCTCTCTCTCTCTCTCTCTCTCTCTCATTGTAAAAATAATTACATTTAGTTGTAATATTTTACAGTCAGTGATTAATGATACCAAAAATGAGGTCTTTTACTTACCATTGTTTGAGGAAATAGCATCAAAGATCGTCTACTAAAATACTCTAAAAATTCTCGTTTTCGCAAAATTTAGCCTGGAAATTAGTTAGAAAATTTACCGTTTTCAATATTTAAATCAGAAATGTTATTTTATTTTATTAAAATGAAACGAATTAAATATTATAAATAGAATTCAAATTTAAAACGTGTCCTATCCCCATCACCACCAACACCAATGATGCAGCTGTTTGCCTCATTTAATTAAGCTGTAAGAGACGATCTTTGATGCTATTTCCTCAAACAATGGTATAGGTAAAAGATCTAAGTTTTGGTATCGGTATTCAGTATACAAACATACAGCATTCACATAGATGGACAATTTGATATTTAAAAAAAGGGAAAAATCGACCTACTCTAATGTATATATATAACTCATAAAATAATCCGATACGAGTTGTCATGCCGTTGAAATCTACTAACCCACCAACCTGGAGTGGATCAGCATCACTATTTTGATGAATGATTGGGCTAAAGCGTTTGACAATAAATAAAGAAAATAAAAAATAAAATAAAAATATGATCGCTCAATTCAAAAGACTCAATTTGGTTAATAATTTTTCTTTTTAAAATAATAAAAATCATTTTAATCAAAACAAAATTCGGAAAGAGTTATCATTATATCTCTGAGAAATGAAGTAAGGTGAGAGAAAATAATATAATCTGGACTGAACCGCTGCCAATAATGATCGAACTTGCGATAGCATTGGACTGTAGTTTTCAAACTATGCCTTGCAAGCGAGAACTTGGATGACGGAACTCCAAACTTTTTTGGTCACACCCAATGCTTTTCTTTTTAATTGAAATAATAAAAGCCTATGAGAGTAAACCATATATATTTTTAACATATCATTTTTATATACTAATATATTTTTATTTAAATGTTTTATTTGAAATAAAGTATAATCTGGATAAGGATCGAACTTGCGATAGCGTGGAAGTGATATTTTCAAACTATGACCCGTAAGCTGGAAACCGGAACCCTTATGACGAAACTCCTTACTTGATTTTAGTCACACCCAATATCTATCTAATTGAAATAACAAAAACCTATGAGAACAAACCATATATTTTTATAACATGTCATTTTTATGTATATATAAAAATCATAAAATAATCCGATACGAGTTGTTATGCCGTTAGAATCTACCAATCCCCGACCCACCAACCTGGAGTGGATCAACAACACACATTTCATGAATGGTCAAAGAGTTTGACAATACATAAAAAAAAAACAATGAGTGCTCAACTAAAAAGACTCAATTTTCAATTAATTAAACATAAAACAGTACACAAAGTAGGAGCTGATAGTAGAGGTGGCACTCCACCTCAGACGCAAAAAACACCTTGACCAAACGCTAGAAAAATGGGATACACTCCCTTGCTGTTCAGCTGGTACCGACAATATGCCACTCCAACTACCACTTATCTATGGCAAAAATCATTAGGATTATAGTAAGACAAAATTTTAATTAATTAAATTTAAAGTTTAATTTAATTGTTATTTTTAAAATAACAAAAATCATTCTATTCTAACCAAAACCAAATTGTTATTATGATATCTCTGAGAAATAAAGTAAGGCGAGAAAAAAAAGAATATAATCTTGATTTAACAACCGCCAATAAGTCTAATAAGAATGTTCTCGGGGGGGGGGGCTCAGTTAAGTCCGACGCTTTTACTCTCCCAGCAATGCTGCACTCTTCTCACCAACACTATCAAAATATCTTGTCTGTCGTCACAGCCAAAATGCTACTGCAAGCTTTTTCTCTCGGTTTGTGAGGGTTAGGAAATAAATACACAATTACAGTGTTCATCCGGGCTCCTTACTCTGACCTGCCCGTGCAGCACGTGCGACACTAATCAGCACGCGTCAATCCTTCCCATCCGGGCCACTCTGGATAGTTTAGCAATTCCCATGTGTCGGGCCACGACTCACGATCAGGAGAATGCGAGTTCAATCTCCCCATTCGGCTCTGATCTCATTCTGAATGCCAAACAGTCGTGCACGCTTCGAACTATTACCTTCGTGGTTTCTCTCGCCACAATAAGGATCGAACTTGCGATCGCGATGGATTGTAGTTTTCAAACTATGCTCTGCAAGCGGGAAACTGGATAACGGAACCCCTAACCTTTTGGGTCACTCACACAAAAAATAATAAAAACAATAGCTCATCTCAAAATGATTAGATTATCAATGTTTTATTTTTTATTTTTTAAGTATAATCTGGATTGAACAGCATCCAGTAAGGATTGAACTTGCGATAGCGTGGAAGTGATATTTTCAAACTATTAACCGTAAGCTGCCACCCGGATTACGAAACTCCTAACATGTTTTGGTTACACCCAACACTTTTCATTTTAATTGAAATAAGAAAAAGCCTATTAAAGAAAGCCACATATATTTTTAACATGTCATTTTTAGATCTAGTCAAAAACAATCTTTATATAAAACTCATAAATAATCCGATACGAGTTGTCATGCCGTTAAAATCTACCAATTATTCGAGCCACCAACCTGGAGTGGATCAACAGCAAAAAATTTGATGAATTTTTGGTCAAAAGTATTTTCCAATAAATAAGAAAAAACAACAAAAAACAATGATAGTTCAACCCAAAAGACTCAATTGAATTATTAATTTTTCTTTCTAATATGATAAAATCATTCTAACCAAAACCAAATTGGGAAAGGGTTATCATGATATCTCTGTGAAATAAAGTAATGTGAGTTAAAAGAATATAATCTGGATTGAACAGCCGCCAATAGGGATCGAACTTGCGATCGCAATGGACTAGTTTTCAAACTATGTCCTGCAAGCGAAAACCCGTCTGACGGAACCCCTAACGTTTTTGGTCACACCTAACGCTTTTTCTTTTTAATTGAAATAATAAAAGCCAATAAAAGTAAATCATGTATATTTTTAACATATCATATAAATATATTTTTTTACCCTTCAACAATAGAATAATAAGTATGAGGTGTAGGTAACTGTTTGGTCTTCCAAGTTATTGTTGCTATATTAACGGCTTTTAAACAGTATGTTTTACGCCATGTTTAAGCAGTTGCTGTTTAGATTTTAAACTATTTCTGATTCCTATATACGTCTCTATGTGCATAGTTTTAACAGTTAGTTTTATATTTTTAACTATTTAAGATTTCTATTATCTATTTATAGATTTTTAAACGCTCGCTTTTACTATAGAGAAAAAAAAGTTGTATATTAAGGAAACCAGAACGATATAACAATGGCTGAAGGTAAGTTACTTTCGAATATCTTTCCTTTCATTTGGATTTGGATTTGAAGGCATTTAAAACAAATATCTTCAGTTAAGTGAGTTAAAAGAATATAATCTGGATTGAACAGCCACAAATAGGGATCGAACTTGCGATCGCAATGGACTGTAGTTTTCAAACTATGCCCTGCAAGCGAGAACCCGTATGACGGAGCTCCTAACTTTTTTGGTCACACCTGGTAGTACCTGTTAGGGTCCCATCTATGGGTTGAATAGAAAAATGTATTTATACAAAAATTGTATAATCCATTAAGAATTGATTTATTTCAAAACTGTATCGGCATTAAATGACCCACTGTGGTTGATATGCCGTAAAACAAACCAAATCAAAACCAAACAATAAAAATGGATATTATCTATTACCATAATTAACTAAAAATGTTATATGTGTGTGTATATCTTTATGTGTATATATCATATGTATATGTATGTATGCTAAAAATTATATATTTATGGAAAAACTACCGTACTCATTTAGAAAGAGAGCAAGACATTGTCTTGCCTGTCGGAGTCGAGCCCGAGCCCTCCCGAATGCAAAGAAATGCGATTCAGGCGCTGGATGGACACGAGGTGTAATTCAGGTGCCCGGATGTCGGGGGGACTGTGTCCATAAATAACAAGTTAGTGGAGCGCTGACGAGAAGCAGTTGGCCGACGCGAGACGGTAGTCAGCGACGAAGCACTTTGTGAACGACCCAACAAAGAAATTGATTTTAATCCAACAAAGAAACAAAACTAAATGGGAGTTGCGATTTTTCAGCTGCTAAAATATTTTGACGACGACGGCTTTTCAGCTGCTGGACGAAGACGAAGACTGTGTTGAGCAAAAGAAAGTTTGGCTTGCGAGAAGACGGTGGACTCGCTTGTTTTTGACCCCCCTCCCTCAGGAGGAACTTGTTGACTCAAACATCTATTCCCCCCCCTCTGTTTTTTTTCCTTCTATAATTTGATTTCCATAAAGTTTATCATTGCTTCTCGTACAGGATCTATATTCAGGAGAAAAAAAATATTTTAATATCTAAAAATAACATATCGAATGTAGATATAGGCGGAACAAATTGAAAAAGAATGAACGGTTGTCTAAACTATATATATATATATATATATATATATTGGTTAGGAGGTTGATTTAGAAGGCTATCACAATGCAGTTTGGAATAAATAAAAATAATAATACGGTAACAATGGTGTTGCGTGTTGACCTGTATTTTTATTCTTTCTTATGAAACTCTCATATATATATATATATATATATATATATATATATATATGTGTTTTTAACAGTTCATTTTTTTATATATTAATATATATTTTTTAATCCTTCACCTACAGGGTATTGATTTTTATAAAGGTTATCATCGTCTCCTATATTATTATTAGAAACAAAAACATGTCCGCCTCTGAGTGCAAATATTTAAGTTTTAATGTAATAAAATAAAGACTGACGAAACTAAATAACATCTCTCTAAACATAATCTCTCGTAAATGTTTTATACTTAATAGAAAATATTTATTTTGTGAAATTAAAAAAAATGTACGAATTCCCTCTAAATAAAAGGAATGATATTTGAACCAACAATATCCAGTTTTTTCTTTCCAAATGAAATAATACACAATAAAAACGTGGGACCGATTCCTTGGGGAAATAGTTGTAAAAGTGTACAAAAATGGGCAGAATTAAAAAAACTAGAAGTAAGGAGAAACACAATAAAAGAAAAATAACAAAATAATAAAAAGATATAAAAAAAAATAAAGATAAAAAATCAAATTAATTAAAAAAAAATAATTTTAGAAATAATTTTAAAAAATAATTTAAAAAATAAAATAATAAAGAAAATAAAGATAAAAAATCAAAATTAATAAAAAAATAATTAAAAAAATAAATAAATAAAGAATAATAAAAATCAAGGAGTGGGAGGTAGATTGTAAAAGTAAAGAATCAGAGTAAAAATAATAAAAAATAAATAAATAAATATAACAGATAAAAAATAAAAAATAAAAATAAGAATGTAAGTTCAGAACAATTTGAATGATATAAAGCAGAATAGAATAAAATTGAATATAGTTATCCTTAACTAAAAATGTTATATGTGTGTGTGTCTATTTTTATGTGTATATATAATATTTATATGTACTAGCAAATATATGCACCCTCCGGGTGCAAGTATTTAAGTTTTAATATAATAAAATATCATATCGAATTAGAAAGGCTAATGAAACTGAATAAGAAAGCAGATAAAAAGATTTGAAACAGAGGGTGTATGATTGAAAAATAGAACTAACTCCTCCATCATTTTCCATTACTCCCGTCTTTCATTGGTAAATCTTCCTAATTTAACTATTTAGTTAAAATAGGAAGTAAATAATAATATTACAGTTATTTCTTCTTGTTAATGGATTTTTTTAAAGATTTATCCCCGAGATTTTTGCTCTAATTCAATAAGATAAAACCAAACAATTATAAATCAATAATACTAAGCATATATTTATTAAAATCAAATTTTTAAGATCAATATGCAAATTAGCCTTCCCGTTCACACTGTAAAGCGCTATTTTGTTGTATATATAAATACAATTGCATGTTATTAGTATGTAGATAATGTTAACAGTCCTAATGATGTAAAACAATTTTACTAATAATTGAGGTTTAAATAAAAATAAAATCATGGAGAATGTGATGTAAATAACAAAGGGAATTGTGACTTGAATAGTGATTTCGGTTACAGACAGACAAACACACAATGTCCATTATAATAAGATGTGTGTGTGTGTGTGTATCTAATTTTATGTGTATATATAATATTTATATGTATGTATGCTATATAATATATTTATGGAAAAAAAACTTTTTAGTTTGTTATAAGAAGCATGAAAGAAATGAATAAAATAAATGAAAAACTGAGTTGCTTATTATGATATTTCGGGGGACTAGGTTATACCTTTCTGTAAGATTTATGTTAATCCGGCTGGGTCTTTTAGTCTCTGATGCTTTAGAGGTAAGAGGGTGTACGCCATGAGTAATAACCATGTTCTTGCTAGTTTCAGACTATGATTCCTTATATAGTATAAATAAATTGACTATATATATATATATATATATATATAATTTCGCATAGCCTTAATACCCTTGGGAAAGGTATGAATTCATATATTCTCCCTTCATTCTCCCTCCAGCTATGGGTTAAATAGTAGGGCAGACTGGGCTCTTTAACCTTGGGTAGGTAACAAGTCTAGGAGAGGGATAACTCTGAATTCAAAATTCCTGAGGTCAGTCGTCTATTGGGTTTGTGGCATTCTCTGGTACACCAATTCTTTCCTATCGACTGTGCCAAAAAGTGTGGGTTGGTCCTACACAGACTGTTACCACTATAAACAAATCACTGTGTTGGTTGTTCACTAGATGAACTCTCCTGCGTCGAAAATCGACGAGAGGTCTATATATATATATATATATGTGTGTGTGTGTGTGTGCATTTTTTATAGTAAAAATCATTTCCAATACATTTTTAGTAAACTCAATTCCAAGCATTGCCATATAATACAAATAATTTGTACATATCATTCCGTCTATCAAAGACTTATATGATTATATTTTTTAATGCAAACTTTCTCAAAGTTAAATGGTTTCAAATATTCTCATCTAATACAAATAATTTGCACACAGTTATATGGTTTCAAGTATTCTTATCTAATACAAATAATTTGCACAGTTATATGGTTTCAAGTATTCTGATACAAATAATTTGCACAATTATATGGTTTCAAGTATTCTTATCTGATACAAATAATTTGCACACAGTTATATGGTTTCAAGTATTCTTATCTGATACAATAATTTGCACACAGTTATATGGTTTCAAGTATTCTTATCTGATACAAATAATTTGCACACAGTTATATGGTTTCAAGTATTCTTATCTGATACAAATAATTGCACACATTATATGGTTTCAAATATTCTTATCTAATACAAATAATTTGCACATAGTTTAAAGGTTTCAAGTATTCTTATCTAATACAAATAATTTGCACACGGTTATATGGTTTCAAGTATTCTTATCTGATACAAATAATTTGCACATAGTTTAACGGTTTCAAGTATTCTTATCCAATACAAATTATTTGTACAGTTATATGGTTTCAAGTATTCTTATCTAATACAAATAATTTGCACACCATTCATATGGTTTCATGTATTCCCATACAACAGTTTAATAATTATATTCTTTCTTTGCAGCATCTCCAGAGAACACAACTCTGGACACAAGAACAAGGACAAACCTCGTCGAACGAATATTCCAATTAATCAATGATAATTCCTTGGGCGAGATCCATCAAATCTTCGAAACTCTTCAGCCTGAACAACGCATCACTATTTTAAATACTTCGATCAATGGTTTTACACCTCTTTATATAGCAATTAATGTTGAAAACTCCGAAATTCTCGCTACCTCCTCGATCTTTCTCTCCTTCAGGGACTTCACGAAATGACCGAACACTGGAAACGATACCGGCACCCACTTATTGCTGCTGTACTCGGCAACACTCAACAGATGGTCGAACTGATCCTGCGATACCTCCCCGATATGAATGAAAACATTAGCGGTCCCCTATCGCCTCTAATGATAGCTGTATCCCTTGGGAGTCGAACGTCCGTGGAACTTACAGTAAGTAGGGGCGCCGATATTTCTCGTTTGGGCTTTCACGGAATAAGCCCACTAATGCAGTCGATTTCCAAAAGCGATGTTCTTCGGTTTCTTATCGATCGGCGTGCGAACGGTAACCACCAAGATGATGAGGGCTTTACCGCTCTTCACTTAGCCGTTACTAAGCAATACACAGAGAGCCTACGTCAACTAGTGAATGTTGGTGCTGATGTTAGGATCCGAAACCACGAGGGCTTTACTCCTTTAATTTGGGCTATCATAAATTTTAGAATTTCAGAAGTTATATATTTAATCCAACACAACGCCTATTCTGACTTAGATAAGATAGAGGCTTACGAGATCTTAAATGCTTGTTACGCATGCGCCGAACATTCAAGTACAGAACAATGGGTAGATGCTATAGTGATAAGGAGGAGGGAAAATCTTCCTAAGTACTGTCTGATTCCGCCACAAAAGATTTTGGATTTTTCCCAAGAATTTACCAGCCTGACAGAATTGGAAGAATTACAAGGTAACCCTTTACGTCTTGCTTACCAGAGTATTCTGGTCACTGAAAGGATCCTTGGAAGAAATAACAGACTCTATTTGCAGTTTCTTCTGCAAACGACAGTGATTGCCAAAGAGGGAAACAACACGGAGAAGGTTAAGCAGTTGATAGATTATATCCAAGAATACTGTCAGGAATCATCGGCGGTTTTTGTGGCCGCCAATATATGCTATTTCAAATATCTTTTCTATGCAATTAGTAAGGACAGCACTCAAGAAGACTTCTTTGAAAACAGGGCGTTTGCTATTTTCCAAATAATAGCCCAGGCAGTTTTGAAGGTGTGGAGGTTGGTCAAAGACAATGTATATTTAAATCCTTATGTTGTTGAGACTTATCATTCCGAATTAGTCGACTGTTTCCTTTATGTAACGTCTACAATTAAGATAGAGAAATTTTCCCAACAGTATCTCAGTCAAATAAAGGAACTGATCATATACGTGGTCAGAGAGGATCCCCGAGTCAGACTCCATCAGTCTGTTTTGCACCGTGCAATTAAATTGCTAAGGACATCACCCCTGATCTCGGTTGAGCTTATTGAGGTTCTCCTTTTATCCGGAGCCGATGCAAACTCCAAGGATTTATTCCGACGGACACCAATTATGTATGCCGTTAAGTATGCACCGGAATACATTTTCGATGGTCTTTTAGAACTTTTTGAGGAGTACGGAGGACATACAGATTGCAGAGACAACGAAGGTTTTACAGCTATGGACGATAAACATTGGGGACGTTGTCTGATTACTCCAACACCTCTGAGCCTACAGTGCCTAGCAACGGGGGTGATTGTGGACAATGGAATCCCGTATGAAGGAATTCTACCAAAGAGAATGAAAGACTTCGTTAATATTCATAAATAGTATTGAGTGTCCTTCCAACGTTGTCCTTGTCTCGGAATAACATATCCATAAATAATATTTAGTGTTCCTCCAACGTTGTCCTTGTCTCGGAATAACATATCCATAAATAGCATTGAGTGTCCTTCCAACGTTGTCCTTGTCTCGGAATAACATATCCATAAATAGCATTGAGCATTGAGTGTCCCTCCAACGTTGTCCTTGTCTCGGAATAACATATCCATAAATAGTATTGAGTGTCCTTCCAACGTTGTCCTTGTCTCGAATAACATATCCATAAAGTATTGAACCTTGTCTCGGAATAACATATCCATAAATAGTATTGAGTATCCCTCCAACGTTGTCCTTGTCTCGGAATAACATATCCTAAATAGTATTGAGTGTCCTCCAACGTTGTCCTTGTCTCGGAATAACATATCCATAAATAGTATTGAGTATCCCTCCAACGTTGTCCTTGTCTCGGAATAACATATCCATAAATAGTATTGAGTGTCCTTCCAACGTTGTCCTTGTCTCGGAATAACATATAAAATAGTATTGAGTGTCCCTCCAACGTTGTCCTTGTCTCGGAATAACATATCCATAAATAGTATTGAGTGTCCTTCCAACGTTGTACTTGTCTCGGAATAACATATCCATAAATAGTATTGAGTGTCCTTCAACGTTGTCTTGTCTCGGAATAAATATCCATAAATAATTGAGTGTCCTTCCAACGTTGTCCTTGTCTCGAAATAACATGTACAGGTTCGAGTCGATATGACCGTCTTAATATTGTGATATAGGTTTTATATAAGTCGCTATATCTCTCTATCCCATAATGCAAATTTTATAAGAAAAATAACAAATATACAAGGTATCCCAGAAGTCGTGCACCATATAATTTGTTTTTCTTTTGTTTTTCAAATTTTATTGGGTATGGGTGAGAAATTAACAATACAAGAAAGAGTTAAATTGTTTTTATGTTTGGACGGGATGGGGCTACATACCGCTCTGTAGCTGAAGAATTCAACCGCACTCATCCCGAGCGAGAAAAACCATTGAACCATACCACTGTCTGCCGTTTGATAAAACGTTTCCAAGAAACTGGCTCAGTTGCTGACCGCGAGAGATGTGGTCGACGAAAGAGTGCAACTGATGAAGCAACATCAACTATGGTTTTGGCGAATGTTGCTAGAAGCCCCGGGAAATCAGTAAGGAAAATAAGCCAGGAGCTTACGATTAGCAAATCATCAGTACATCGTTTTCTTAAGACACAGAAATTTCATCCGTGCATCTTGTGCAAGCTTGATGTATGTATCAATGGAGAGGGTGAACAATTTGAGCATCTATTATGATATGATGAATAAAATTGATATTCATATATCTTTTTATACTTTTTATATGTACTAGCAAATATATGCACCCTCCGGGTGCAAGTATTTAAGTTTTGATATAATAAAATATCATGTGAAATTAGAAAGGCTAATGAAACTGACTAAGAATGCAGATAAAAAGATCTGCAACAGAGGGGGTATAATCGAAAAATAGAACAACTTTGAAATTAACTATTCCATCATTTTCCATTACTCCCGTCTTTCATTGGTAAATTTTCCTAATTTAACTATTTAGTTAAAATAGGAAGTAAAGGATAATATTACAGTTATTTCTTTTTGTAAATAAATTTCTTTTAAGATTTATCCACGAGATTTTTGTTTATATTTCTTAAGATAAAACCAAACAATTAGAAATCAATAATACCAAGCACATATTTATTAAAATAAAATTTTAAATATCAATATGCAAATTAGCCTTCGCGTTCAAACTGTAAACCGCTATTTTGTTGTATATATAAATACAATTGCATGTTATTAGTACGTAGATATGGTCAACAGTATTAATAATGTAAAACAATTTTTATTAATAACTGAAGGTTTAAAAGAATGAAATCATGGAGAATTTGACGTAAATAATTAAGGGAATTGTGACTTGAGTAGTAATATAGTTTCGGTTACAGACAGAAAAACACACAATCTCCATTATAATAAGATTTGCATACATGGTGCGCGACTTCTGGGAAATTCTGTATATAAATATAATTAATCATTAAATTCCAAACCAGTTTTTACCATGGAATTTTAAATGTTTTACTTACATATAATTCATACATATATGAACGACAGTTGGTTATATCTATGTATGTCCGGATGAAAGTAGGAAAATAAAACGATTAACGACAAAGCAATTATATATACTAGTACAAAATAAAAAAACGCCCTACGGGCGATGTAAAAATACATCTTTAGAATATATTGCCTGAGAGATGGGAGTAAAATATTCAATATCAGCGAGTTTGTACCCTATGTAAGTAAAATCATCAAATTCATTAAAGGATTGAAAAATAAATCAATTTAAAATGTAAACTTTAAATATGTATTAAAATAAAACAAACTATATATAGATATATAATACCAGTCATGTATTTATTAAAACTTGTTTTAAAAAAACAATGAGAACTGTCTAATGTTGCATGTTCAAATTTTGAGTATACTTATTCTATGTTATGACGATTTTGGGTAATGTGACGTAATTTTTGTTACAGACAAAAACCGGAAGCGAATCTCCATTATTAATACTAGCAAATATATGCACCCTTCGGGTGCAAGTATTTAAGTTTTAATGTAATGAAATATCGCATTAAATTAGAAAGGCTAATGAAACTAAATAAGAATGCAGATAAAAAGATTTGAAACAAAGGGGGTTATAATTGAAAAATAGAACAACTGAAACTTACTCTTCCATCACTCTCGTCTTTTATTGTTATTTTTTATAATTTAAGTATTTAGTTAAAAGAGGAAGTAAAGAATAAAATGACAGTTATCTTTTCTTCTTAATGGATTTCATTTAAGATTCATTGAAGAGATTTTTGCTTATATTCATTAAAATAAAACCAAACAGTTAGAAATCAATAATACTGAGCAGATATTTATTAAAATTACATTTTTGATATCAATATGCAAATTAGCCTTCCCGTTCACACTGTAAGCCGCTATTTTGTTGTATATATAAATATAATTGCATGTTGTTAGTATGTAGATATGATTAACAGTATAAATAATGTAAAACAATTTTATTAATAATTGTGGTTAAAATAAGGATAAATTCATGGTGAATGTGACGTCAATTACTAAGGGAATTGTGACTTGAGTAGTGATTTAGTTTCGGTTACAGACAGAAAAACACACAATCTCCATTATAATAAGAGATATATGTATATATAGATAGTTAGCCAGCATTCCTTCTTTAAGGCATATTTTGTCGAACTTCGCAGTCATTTTCTGTCTGCAAATCTTGTTCTATGTCCTTTTAAAGTTGCCAGATTGATGTGATTATATCTGGCGAAAATTGGCTGATGTATTTGCCATAACATATTTCCTGGGTACTTTCCGCCTTATCTCGGACAAATACATCAGCCAATTTTCGCCAGATATAATCACATCAGTCTGGCAACTTGAAAGGACCTGGAACAAGATTTGCTGACAGAAAATGGCTACGAAATTCAACAATATATATATATATATATACATATATATATATATATATATATATATAAAGTGCTTAATTGGAGTCGTACCTAATTTAGAAATTAATTAATTAATAATGAATTAGGCGGGAATACCTATTAAATGTATGGCTAAACAAATCGAGAAAAATCAATCTCTGTATGTACATTTCGGCCTATTAGGCCTCATCAGCAGAGCTATAGATCGGAAGACCGCCCTGTGCGTGATTTGAAACCGGACTGCCAAGCTGACAGGCCGATCCCATAACCTCAACACCAAACGAACTTCTTAGATTTTTATGATTTGTTTAGAGTAGGTTAACATTCCACTTCTAGTGACTTTTTTATGACACGACGATATGATAAGTTGTAAACAAGGTTTGTTTAGAATGGCTTTTTGCCGATAATTTTTTGGAGAATAAGTGCTTAATTGGAGTCGTACCTAATTTAGAAATTAATTAATTAATAATGAATTAGGCGGGAATACCTATTAAATGTATGGCTAAACAAATCGAGAAAAATCAATCTCTGTATGTACATTTCGGCCTATTAGGCCTCATCAGCAGAGCTATAGATCGGAAGACCGCCCTGTGCGTGATTTGAAACCGGACTGCCAAGCTGCCAGGCCGATCCCATAACCTCAACACCAAACGAACTTCTTAGATTTTTATGATTTGTTTAGAGTAGGTTAACATTCCACTTCTAGTGACTTTTTTATGACACGACGATATGATAAGTTGTAAACAAGGTTTGTTTAGAATGGCTTTTTGCCGATAATTTTTTGGAGAATTATGGGATCGGCCTGTCAGCTTGGCAGTCCGGTTTCAAATCACGCACAGGGCGGTCTTCCGATCTATAGCTCTGCTGATGAGGCCTAATAGGCCGAAATGTACATACAGAGATTGATTTTTCTCGATTTGTTTAGCCATACATTTAATAGGTATTCCCGCCTAATTCATTATTAATTAATTAATTTCTAAATTAGGTACGACTCCTATTAAGCACTTATTCTCCCAAAAATTATCGGCAAAAAGCCATTCTAAACAAACCTTGTTTACAACTTATCATATCGTCGTGTCATAAAAAAGTCACTAGAAGTGGAATGTTAACCTACTCTAAACAAATCATAAAAATCTAAGAAGTTCGTTTGGTGTTGAGGTTATGGGATCGGCCTGTCAGCTTGGCAGTCCGGTTTCAAATCACGCACAGGGCGGTCTTCCGATCTATAGCTCTGCTGATGAGGCCTAATAGGCCGAAATGTACATACAGAGATTGATTTTTCTCGATTTGTTTAGCCATACATTTAATAGGTATTCCCGCCTAATTCATTATTAATTAATTAATTTCTAAATTAGGTACGACTCCTATTAAGCACTTATTCTCCAAAAAATTATCGGCAAAAAGCCATTCTAAACAAACCTTGTTTACAACTTATCATATCGTCGTGTCATAAAAAAGTCACTAGAAGTGGAATGTTAACCTACTCTAAACAAATCATAAAAATCTAAGAAGTTCGTTTGGTGTTGAGGTTATGGGATCGGCCTGTCAGCTTGGCAGTCCGGTTTCAAATCACGCACAGGGCGGTCTTCCGATCTATAGCTCTGCTGATGAGGCCTAATAGGCCGAAATGTACATACAGAGATTGATTTTTCTCGATTTGTTTAGCCATACATTTAATAGGTATTCCCGCCTAATTCATTATTAATTAATTAATTTCTAAATTAGGTACGACTCCAATTAAGCACTTATTCTCCAAAAAATTATCGGCAAAAAGCCATTCTAAACAAACCTTGTTTACAACATATATATATATATATATATATTATATATATATATATAAACTAGTTCTTGATTTTTGTGCAGAAATTATCAAGATTTGATAAATGAAGATATTTGAAAATTAAAATATACATAGAAATAGCATTGAAATAATTAAATACAATAAATTATAAAATTTCGTAAGAGGAAACGAGTAAACCAGAACTTAGAGAGATGTGTTACTTACATATAATACTTTTATTATATATATATATATATATACCAATCACTCCGCACGAGCAGGATGAGACACAAGGTCAATTTCTTAAGTAGAGTTCAACGGGTTTCAATTCAGTTTTTCTACTCCTAGACCGGTTGCCCAACCAAGGTTAAAGAGCTCAGTCTGTCCTATTTATTCATAGCTGGAGGGAGAGTAGGATTCATCCCTTTTCCAAGGGTATTAGCGCTAAGTGAAATGCAGTTACCACATCCAGGAATTGAACTCGGGGGCGATGAGTCCATTTCCCATGACTTTAGCCATTACAACAAGCGCTTCCATTTAACATATAACCAGTTGTACAGATATCTCACATCTCAGAATTCATCCAATTAAGACGAAAAAGACATGGTGGGTATAACTGCAGAAACAAGGACGAACTCATAAGTGACATTCTCCTATAGATTCCAACAGAAGAACCCAACTGTAGGTCAACAATAAAATATGTTGAGTAGCACCACAAATGTTCTACTGAAATAATGATTTTAGCAATAAATAACCCATAAAATTTTATATGCCTTCATACAAAAAACCACAAACCTAACATAGTATTTATTATACCTTCTAAAATGCGAAGAAATATATAAAAATATATATTTAAAAAAAAGGGGGGAAAACAAAAACGATGCTTTCCGGTCAAAGAAACACGGAGAAGATAAAACAAACGTCCGTTATCAGATCAAAAGGTAAAGCTGCGTAGGCGTGTCGTCAATACAAAAGCCAGAGGGTCGAGCCGACAGGGGCAGACCACAGCAGTCAGGCAGGAGACAGCGGACAGCGAACGGAGAATAAGTGAGTGGACGCACTCACGGTCACAGCCGATGGGTTGTGAGCCGTCACGTAGCCCCCTTCCACCTCACCAACGCTAGTCATCCCAGCAGCAGTAGTAGTCATTGTCACCGCCGCCCACCACGTACAACCGAGAAGAGAAATAAAGTCAACTCCTACTATACCCATGTGTTGTGGTTTCTAAGTCCGACTAATAGATACACGATTTAGCCGCGTGAGTTTGAAGAAGCCGCTATATAACATATAGATTTTGATGCCAGTACGTAACACTCCGTGGCCTGGTGGTTAACGTGCAGGACTGCAACTTCGTAGTAATTAATAAGGACCCCAATCGTGCTATTACTTTCACTTTAAGTTGGTAGGTTAGATTTAATTTTAAGAAAAAAACAAACAAAAACTCAAAAATACTAGAAGCTTTATACATAAAACAATACAAACCATCCTTAAACAAAATTAATTTCCAATACAGTACACACATTCTAAAATGCCTATAACACCTTTCTCATCAATTCTTCTCCTTCCAGCCTCCACATTAATATGATTTAAAAAAAAAAAATGGAATACATTACCCCAGATGATGGCACTTCGAAGTGCCGAAAGTACTCGGGAACTGAACTTTGGTGGACTTATCCACGAATTCCACCCAAACATTAAAAAGTTGTCCAGAAAATTAGAAAATATCAAAAATAAAATTGTTAAACAGGAGATGTGCCTTTTGTTTAATTCTACATGTGTAAATGAAAGAATGCTGCCAAAACACACACACACACACACACACACACACATATATATATATATATATATAATATATAAAATCTGACTCAGATTTTAGCCCTGAAGAGCTTTATGCGAAACTAATAGTAGGTTCGTCTGACTCAGTAGATTATCTTTATTACTTGGCTCTACTTAGGTATCGAGCACTTTTTACAGATTAGCTTCTCCTAGCGGTTATATGAATATATATATATCTTATATACATATAAATTGTTTTTTCTTTTGGCCAAATACTATACCAATAGATTATTTTTTGTTGGTACGAATATCTTGGTCTTTTCTTTTTTTCAAAATTTTTTTATTCCTGGTTGATGTTTGGTAGTATATTTTTACAATCAAACTCTCTGCCGGGTTTTTTCTCTCCGCAAGGATCTACCAACACGCTTGGTATATCATATATATATATATATATATATATATATATATATATATATATATGAAGAAAATTTGAAAAAACAAGTGTTCCGAAAATAGGATTAATTTATTTATCGATGTTTGAACATTTCGGTTTCATTAAACCTTCGTCAGGATGTATCTTGGGGTGAAGAAAATGATGGATGTTTTTTATAGATGACAGGAGATGAAAATCTTTTTAGTTGTGTAACTGTATTTGATCAGCGTTATATTTTTGAAAGGCAAGTCGCGATCCAATGAAACCGAAATGTTTAAACATCGATAATTAAATTCAACCTATTTTCGGAACATTTGTTTTTTTTTTCAAATTTTCTTTATATTGTCGGATTTATTTTCCATATTTACTCCCATATATATATATATATATATATATATATATATATATGTTTTTGGTAGAGGAGAATTTGTATAGCACTAAAAGTGGAGGAATCATATGTAATTAGGGAGATAATATTTTATTATGGAATAGATATAAAATAAGGGGGAGGGGGCGATACACGAAGGCCTTTTCAACCGGTTCTTTTCAAGTGTATACATCGGCGACGAATAAAAGTCAGATTGTATCAGAAATTTATTATTTGTGCAAACAAATTCCAAAGCACTCCCTCTATTTATTGGGAGACATTTCTAACCCTGTTTCAACCTAGGGTTCATACATAACCCCTCTCTTTCACCCTTTCTTTTTTTTTGCCCCCTCTGGCTCACCCCCATTCGTTTCTTATAAATTTCTTATTCAATCTGACTTTTATTCGTCGCCGGTGTATACACTTGAAAAGTACCGGTTGAAAAGGCCTTTGTGTATACCCCCCCCCTTATTTTATATTTTAT
The DNA here is from genome assembly GCA_023376005.1 of Doryteuthis pealeii. NCBI lineage: Eukaryota > Metazoa > Mollusca > Cephalopoda > Myopsida > Loliginidae > Doryteuthis > Doryteuthis pealeii. Next base: position 1,834,180 of record CM042181.1, on the reverse strand, counting down.
TCCATAATAAAATATTATCTCCCTAATTACATATGATTCCTCCACTTTTAGTGATATATATATGTATGAACGCTGACATCGGAATACTCCGTTATTATAATTTTTTTACAGACGCTGCCGCTGTCAATAATAACAGAGACAAAAGATCCGTTGAACAGGAACAAAGTCATTTGATAAAGGGTATCTAATGAACCCGAAAATTTATGATAAATAATAATAATAATAATAATAATAATAATAAGTGAATCCAATACTCCATAACATCGAGTTCATTCATTTTTTTTAGATGCTTCGTAATAACGCCCAACTATAAAAAAACCATTATATACATATATATATCTTATTATAATGGAGATTGCGTGTTTTTCTGTGTGTAACCGAAACTATATTATTACTCAAGTCATAATTTCCTTAGTTATTTACATCACATTCTCCATGATTTTATTTTTATTTAAATCTCAATTATTAATAAAATTGTTTTACATCATTAATACTGTTGGCCATATCTACATACTAATAACATGCAATTGTGTTTATATATACAACAAAACAGCGGATTACAGAGTGAATGGGAAGGCTAATTTGCATATTGATATTTAAAATTTGATTTTAATAAATATATGCTTAATATTATTGATTTCTAATTGTTTGGTTTTATATTAATGAATATGAGCAGAAATCTCGGGGATAAATCTTAAAAGAAATCCATTAACAAGAAGAAATAACTGTAATATTTTTCTTTACTTCCTATTTTAACTAAATAGTTAAATTAGGAAAACTTACCAATGAAAGACTGGAGTAAGGGAAAATGATGGAAGAGTTAGTTTCAAAGTTGTTCTATTTTTCAATCATACCCCCTCTGTTCCAAATCTTTTTATCTGCATTCTTATTCAGTTTCATTAGCCTTTCTAATTTAACATGATATTTTATTATATCAAAACTTAAATACTTGCACCCGGAGGGTTCATATATTTGCTAGTATATATAAATGGAAATAAATCTGACGGTATGTAAATATAGAAATAAAAGAAAAACAAATATTCAGAGGATGTAATTATATATGAATGAATAGTTTTACCTTCGTTCGAACATTTTGCTTTTTATGTATCTATTGGATATATTAACCATCATCAAGGTAATATCAAGGAGCGATGTCATGAAGCTCCTAATAGGATTATCAATGTTTCATTAAGGAGCCTTCATGTCGTAATCGGGAGCATTTACGGAACTTAGTAAATTGCATTGGTTGCACATTTAAGTGCAATTCTGACCAAAGATTTTGTAAAGAAGTCAACAAGTGATATCAGTTTATTGATATTTATATCTTTAAAGAAAGTTTTATTTATACTAGCAAATATATGCACCCTCCGGGTGCAAGTATTTAAGTTTAAATGTAATAAAATATTAGATTAAATCAGAAAGGCTAGTGAAACTAAATAAGAATTCAAATAAAAAGATTTTAAACGGAGGGGGTATAATCGGAAAATAATCGGAAACTTACTCTTTCATCACTTCCGTTTTTCAATGCTAAATTTTCCTAATTTAACTATTTACTTAAAATAGGAAGTAAATAATAAAATTACAGTTATTTCTTCTTGTTCATGAATTGCTTTTAGGATTTATTGAAGAGATTTTTACTCATATTCATTAAGATAAAACCAAACAATTAGAAATCAATAATACCAAGCACATTTTTATTAAAATCAGTTTTTTTAATATCAATATGCAAATTAGCTTTACGTTTACACTGAAAATGGTATTTTGTTGTATATATAAATACAATTGCATGTTATCAGTATTTAGGTAAGGCCAACAGTATTAATAATGTCAAAATTTTATTATTAATTGCGGTTTAAATAGAAATAGAATCATGGAGAATGTGCCGTAAATAACTAAGGGAATTGTGACTTGAGTAGTAATATAGTGTCGGTTACAGAGAGACAAACACACAATCTCCATTATAATAAGATTTAGAGTTTGGCAATGAATACAATTAAATCTAATGAAGAACTCTGGCAAAAAGATATTGTAATGGCAAAGAACCAACTGTGTCGAAAGATAAAAACAAGAAAGATAAAACAAGATAAACGTTTGATTAAAAACACATCATTTGTATGTGTTTTTATCCATTGAATTATTTTTACAGTGAGATAAAACGGTACTTTACTTCAAACAGCCGAAAAAACGAAATATGAATTTTTTTTGTGGGGGGGACTAAATTGTACACGTTACCTTGTTTTGCAAAATCAAAGAGGCCAATCTTTATCAATAGTTTTGAAATTGTACATTTAATTAAAAGACACCTTAAACTACAACCAGCATTTTTTTTTTTTCTCTCTGATTTTTGGAAGTGAAACCACTACCCTGAAAGTTCCCGAGTTCGACAAGAACGTTCCCATGATCGAAGTTGTTCCTGAGTTTAAGAAGGTTTCTGAGCTCTACAAGAAACACCTGAAAAGGGCCGAAGGGCATATAGGCGTAAACGTTGTGTATGTAACAAAGAAGATAAGGACAACAGTCCGAAAAATCCAAATAATACAAATGATCAAGCCTCGTTTTAAAAATTCAGTAAAAAGATATTTTAATTTGTTAAACAACTGAAAATTCACAAACAGTTTTGAGGTGCCGGTCGTGTAATGGTTATCGTCGTAGGAAATGGACACGGCGTCAAGAGTTCAAATACTGGACGCGTCTAGTCACCTTTCACAAAGCACTAATAACGTTGGCAAAGGTATGTGTCCAACTATTCTCCCGCCAATTATGAATTAATAGTAGGGCAGACTGGGCTCTTTAATCTTGGCATTGGTAACCGGTCTAGGAAAGTGAAAAAAAACAGGCTTTAGATATCATATCTAATATCATAAAGGAATTCCCAAAACTATTTTCAGAGCTCCTCATCCACATTCCTTCTATTTATAAATTACAAATCTTTACAGTGATCTATATATATATATATATATATATATATATATATATATATATATATATATATATATATATATATATATATATATATATACCCATCCAGACACATTTAGATTTACATTGCACAATTGGGGGGAAATCGTTTTGAAACCAGAAGGATAAAGGTCGGAAGATTAAAGAACAAGAGTATCAAAATATAGATCATTTCTTGTGTAGTAAAAAATTGGTAGAATTTACAAGCTGGTGGTTAACTATCAACCAACGCTGTGAGATAAAGTAATGCGAGAAAAAATATCATCCGGATTGAACAGCCGTCAGTAAGGATCGAACTTGCGACAGGATGGGAGTATAGTTTTCAAACTTTAACTCGTAAGCGGGGAAAACCAGATGACGAAATTCTATACTTAATTTTAACCACACCAAATATTTTATTTTATTTTATTTAACACAGAAAATCCTATAAAAATAAACTTGACATTTTTAACATATCTTTTTTATATATTTTTATCATACACCGACGAAAACATAAGTATTATTTAATTGCTGGTAACGGCACAGTTTTCAAACTCTTAGTTAAGCAATTTTCTTATATTTTTAACTATTCAAGATAACTAATACTTATCTATACTCATACGTCTTTTGGTTTTTAAACGATTGGTTTTACGGTAGATGAAAATAATTGTATATTAAAGAAAAGAAAACCGATATAAAATGGCTGAAGGTAAGTTACTTTCGAATATTTTCGTTTCTAATTTTGGATTTGAAGACTTACAAAAATATTCTACCTTGACTATTTTATTTCTATAAAGGTTGAAATTAATGGTTAAATTTAAAAAAAATAATAACGTATCACATAAATAAAGATCGAACAATTTTTAAAAAGGTAACTTTTATCTGATTCAAAGATAGGATATTTTTCTAATGGAAATATTATACAATAAAAATAGATATTATTTATTTTCAATATATACTGCATTTGAACTCTGTACTAAAATATATGAAATGAATGATGTTCCTAAATGTGGAATATATATAATATATATATATATATATATATATGGTTATTTCCTAGTTGAGAAACATACTACAGGGTGACCCAGAAAAAACAGTACCCAAATTATTTATTTATTTTCCCATTAAACTAACCCTAAACCACAACCTTAACACCCTAGTCAAAATTAACAGTTTTATTAGAAAATTTGTGGGTTCTGTTTTTTCGGGGTAACCCTATAATATCATGTTACTCAACTAGGGGGTTTAGGGTTAGGGTTGGTTTAATGGGAAAATAAATAAATAATTCTGTTTTTTTCTGGGTCATCCTGTAATATTCATTTACTCAACTAGGAAATAACCCATATATATATATATATATATATATTCAATGCTGCTACAAGTTTTCCGACTAGCATTAGTAGTTAATCCAAATCAAGCTCAATAATTCGTAAGTGAGAGCAATTGTAGTTGTGGAAAACAGTTTTTGTTTTTCTACCAGGTTTCGGTGTTCAAGGTACACTTTCAGGAGAACTCATTGAACACCGAAACCGTGGTAGTAGAAAGACTTATATTAAGACCAGTTGACTGGATATATATTGAATTTCTGGTCGAAATAAATGTCAAATGACCTTTGAAATTCTAGCAAATAATGCTGCAAGTATCACTACTAATAAGAATGCAGATAGAAAGATTTTGGAACAGAGGGATGATTGAAAAATAGAACAACTTTTAAACTATATATCTTCCATTCTCCCGTTTTCATGGTTTTTCCTAATTAACTATTTAGTTTAAAATAGGAAGTAAAAATAGATTTCATTTTAGATTTATCTCCGAGATTTTTGCTCATATTCATTAAGATAAAACCAAACAATTAGAAATCGCACTATTTATTAAAATCAACTTGATCAATATGCAAATAACGGTAAACATTTTGTGTATAGTTATTAGTATCTAGATTCAATAGTATTCATTTATTAATAATAGAACTGTAGATAAATAAAATCATGGAGAATGTGATGTAAATAACTAAGGGAATTGTGACTTGTATAGTAATATAGTTTCGGTTACAGACAGACAAACCCACAATCTCCATTATAATAAGATATATATCCATATTTTTCGGACTATAAGGCGCACCGGATTATAAAACACAGTATCAGTGAACGGATCTATTTTCATATATAAGGCGCACCGGAGTATCAGGCGCCTAAAGCAGAACAAAGCAGTTTGATAGGTCAGATTTATTCAAGTCACTAAAAATAACTATCAATATTGTTCACTTGTAACAAACAAAGAACAGAAAAATACACTCACTTTTTCAATCATTCCTCTTCTACTAATCCGTCAAATTCTTCATCTTCGGTGTCGGAGTTTAACAGTTGGGCGATGGTGGCATCAACCAAACCTGAATCCCTTTCGTCATCCTCTGAGTCAGTCTCATTGCTGTTGTTTAACAGTTCAGTGGCAATTTCGGCCTTCGTGAAAACGTTGACGGTAGTTGAGACTGATACCTGGGCCCAGGCATCGACGATCCATTGGCAGATAGTGGCGTAACAAGCCTCCCTTGAATGTTTTTTTTTCTCGGCTCAATTTTACAAAGACCACACAAGTGATACTGTTACAGCAGTGTGAACATAGAAATTGGTTCGAGGTCACAAGGCCTAAGCACAACCGGGATTCATACATAAGGCACACCTGATTATAGGGCGCACTGCCGATTTTTTTTAGCAAATATAAGTAATTTAAATGCGTCTTATAGTCCGAAAAATACGGTGTATATATATATATATATATATATATATATATAAAAGTAAAGAAATAACAAGAGATTTAGAATTATAGTCCATCTCAGGGAGCTTAAAAATATATAAAAATAAAAATCTGTTTTCAAATGCCTTTAAAGTAATAAAAAATTTATCATTCGCATCTGATGAGTCGGGAGAGTTAGACGCTTTGTCTAATCTCCCTGAAATAGACTATAATGCTAAATCTCTAAGTCTTTTGTTATTTCTTTACTTATATATTTGCTCTGTGACTCTAACATTAAGAGCACACATTGAGCTCTCAAACTGCGACAGGTTTTTTAAAATAAAACTCTTGTTGTCGTAAGGAAGATTTCTTCTCTGGACTTTTGGATTAATATATATATATATATATATATATATTATATATATATAATCGGGGGAAATGGAGAGGGTTCGATTTGCTATGCTACTGTTTTGTAAAATGCACAGCGGGTGGTACTTTTTAAAAAGTACCCACTTATTTCTACAATAAAGTTTAAAATGAAGTACCGATAACAAACGTGTTGAACTGAAAAGTAGAAATATAATAGAACAAGCACTGGGGCTTCCGGGGAGGCTTACCTCTAGTAAAGTGACTCGATATTAACTGAACAGTACCATGCAGTCCATTCGTTGTTGACTGAGGTCCGTGCCGTTTCCAATTAAAATATCTCCCGCACAAGTTTCACTCCATCTCGAGTGAGGTCATCGACTTCTGCGACGGATATCTATATAAGTAAGCATAAGCTCGGCTCTGCCAAAATGTTCACCCAGTTTCATTTTAAAAACAAACTAAAATTAATCAAATCGGTTATTTAATGTAAAAAATTTGTCTAAGTCGAAAAGTAGTAATAATGGGCATCAGTAAGAAATAAAAAAAATAAAAAATATTACAAATCTAATTTATTTCTAATACATTTTAAACAAGTGGGAAAAAACGCTTCTATAATGCTTTTTTATAACAATTTTTGGAATATGACCTTAAGGCACCTCTTTTGCGATTTTGATTCGTGGGGACATTTTTTCCATTTACACCGTCAAAATCCGGTTAATTGTTTACACACGATTTTTAGATTTTTTTTTTTTAAATTATAAACCTAACACCTAAACCCTAACAAACGACCGTATTTTTACGGTGTAAATGAGAAAAACGTCCCCATGAGTCGAGATCGTGGAAGGGGTGCTTTGAGGTCATATGGTCCCAATTCCAAAAAAAATTAAGTTTCATCTTAGAAATCAAAAACAAAAATCTTTAAAAATTGGACACATAGACCAGTGGATAAAAAGGAGTTAGTTGAAAAACAGTTCTAAATGACAGTTATCTCTGGATTGCAAGTTCAGTCCTAGTCAGAGGTAGCAGCAATATAGAATAATAATTAACACAGTTTAACACCTGTATCCAGCACTGATTAACGGAATGTGAACAGAATATCCCCGTGGACTGAATAAAGGGTTAGGTTCAAAGTTCCCTGATGGCTCCCGATTACACAGAAGTTTCGCGAATTGAAAAAAAAAGGTTCCCAAGTCCGAGATGGTTCTATCGGGGCCATCACAGGACTTTGAACTTAACCCTTTATTCAGTCCACGGGGTATCCTGTCCTCAAAAAAAGAAAATTTTTGAAATGTGAGATAACCGGACCTACCAGAGGTCATAAGTGATAATTTACTAACCCAGATTAACAAAAAAGTACAAAAAAAATCACGGAATTATCAAATTTTAATAAAATTTTGACTTATTAATAAATGATAGTCTTTACTTACAGCATCTTTCGACAGAATGCGGATAGAAATCAATAATACTAAGCACATATTTATTAAAATCATTTTTTTAATTTCAATATGCAAATTAGCCTTCCCTTTCACACTGTAAACCAATATTTTGTTGTATATATAAATACAATTACATGTTATTATTCAAATTTGTCTGCAAATCTTGTTCTGTGTCAAATATATCAGCCAATTTTCGCCTGATATATCTAGATCAATCCCAACTTGAAAGGACACAGAACAAAATTTGCAGACAAAAAATGGCTGCGTTGTTCAACGAAATATATATATATATATATATCTTATTATAATGGAGATTGTGTGTTTTTCTGTCTGTAACCGAAACTATATCGCTACTCAAGTAACAATTCCCTTAGTTATTGACATCACATTCCCAATGATTTTATTTTTATTTAAACCTCAGTTATTAATAAAATTGTTTCACATTATTAATACTGTTGGCCATATCTACATAGAAATAACATGCAGTTATGTTTATATATACAACAGAATAGCGGTTTACAGTGTGAATGGAAGGCTAATTTGCATATTGATATTAAAAATGTGATTTTAATAAATATGTGCTTAGTATTATTGATTTCTTTATTTTAATGAATATAAGCAAAAATCTCTTCTATGAATCTTAACTGAAATCCATTAACAAGAAAACATAACTGTTATTTTATTCTTTACTTCCTCTTTTAACTAAATACTTAAATTAGAAAAACTAACAATGAAAGACGAGAGTGATGGAAGTGTATGTTTCAGTTGTTCTATTTTTCGATTATACTCCCTCTGTTTTAAATCTTTTTATCTGCATTCTTATTTAGTTTTATTAGCCTTTCTAATTTAATACAATATTTTATTGCATTAAAACTTAAATACTTGCACCCGGAAGGTGCATATATTTGCTAGTATATATATATATATATATATATATAGCATTAAATAACCCACATTTGATATGCCATTAAACATCAACCGACCAAATTTAATGGTCTCTTAGTATAAAGATTTTTTAAATCATTTTTTGTAGTGAGTTCGAAGCATCAATTAAAACGTAATAATATATTTTTGAAGGCGTAATAATGCACATTATGTTTAAAAAACATATTTATTTCTTTTTTTTTTTTTTCTTTTTATGAGTCCTTAATATTTTCAGGCAATGCCCATCTTCAGAGGATCGAAACATTTTTTAAAATTTTCATCTGTATTTGATAAATTCAACTGTGTTGTTAATCCGTTGAATGTTTAATCGTAAATGCGAATTTTTTTTTTTTTTTTTTTTTTTTTGGCAAAGATGTAGTTATGCTCGGCAAATTCCGTTAAAATCCGGCGGCGATCGTGTTTCGCGGGATGTTTTGAAAATTATTTCATATATAAATTTATTTATTTTTATTTTTTATAATACTATAAAATAATGAGGCCCTGCTCGGGGATGTTTTTAAGTATTCTTATCTAATACAAACAACTTGCATGAAGTTAAATGGTTTCTAGTATTTCCATAGAATACAAATAATTCATACATATCGTTTCCGCGTTCAATACATTTTTTAAATCTATTAAACAAGAAAATGTATCAATCAACAAAATTTATGTGTTCTTTAAAGCAGGGGTTCGCAATCTTTTTCAGCTCATGGCCCACTTTGAAACCAACATTTCTTTGTGGCCCATGAAATCTTATTATAATGGAGATTGTGTGTTTGTCTGTAACCGAAACTATATTACTACTCAAGTCACAATTCCCTTCGTTATTTACATCACATTCTCCATGATTTTATTTATATTTAAACCTCAATTATTAATAAAATTACTTCACCTTTTTATTAGTGTTGTCGATATCTACATACAAATAACATGCAATTGTATTTATATATACAAAAATAGCGGTTTACAGTGTAAATGAGAAGGCTAATTTGCATATTGATATTAAAAATGTGATTTTATTAAATATGTGTTTAGTATTATTGATTTCTAATTGTTTGGTTTTATTTTAATGAATATAAGCAAAAATCTCTCCAATGAATCTTAAATGAAATCCATTAACAAAAAAAATAACTGTAATGTTATTCTTTATTTCCTAATTTAACTAAATAGTTAAATAAGTAAAATTCAGCAATGAAAGACGGGTGTGATGGAAGAGTAATTTCATTTCTATTTTTCTATTATACCCCCACTTTGTTTCAAATCTTTTTATCTGCCTTCTTATTAGACTTTCTAATTTAATACGATATTTCATTACATTCAAACTTAAATACTTGCACCTGGAGGGTGCATATACTTGCTAGTTATTATAATAGAAAAAATACACTTAACATAAGATATTTATTCAATCAAGATACAACCATATTGAGGCACGCACTTTATCTCAAGTAGCTAAACTAGTTTACACTAGTTTTGCGACATCTACGACTGCAAAAGTTTTAACGAATTCCAATTAACAAAATATAAAACAATTTTTACTTTGTAATAATAGGAAGTAGCGCCTTTTTTTTTCGTACAGGTATCATATTTATTTCTAAACTTAAGGACAAAACAATTAACAATAACAAAATGAAACTAGTATCTCTTGGTCACAAACTCAGCCAAGTAAGTCACTAAACTAGAATAACTTATAAAATATACTAAAGAGGAGGAAATGAAGTTAAGGATTTTACTTACTTCACTTAAATGAGGTTCATTGTGTACACTTACCTAGGGTATCAACTGGTGTTTACAGTGGTCAATAAAGACACACTTTGTTCTTTTTGGTTTGGGATGTTACTCTCCTCTTGCCTTAAAAAAAAAAATCTTTCTCCTTTCTCTTGTTTCGTTCTCTCTTTCTCTCTATCTCTTTTCTCCCTTAGTTTAATTGATTGCATTTTATTGTGAGTGGGGAGAGAAGAATAGGAAAATAAAAAGTAAAATAAAAATAGACAAGATGATAGTGAATTTAGCTATGTTCTTTGTGTATAGATTTCAGTTAACTATAAACTGGCACAAGGCTACACTATCTTAAGCTAAATTCATCAATTAATTCGCAGTCTTAGGGGAACGTGTTAAAATCGTGAAAACACTGATCTTTCTGGCAAGATAAATTTATATTTAGTTTCAATTTAACGACTATTTATTATCAATATTTAATTTTGCAATTTCCAATATCTAATTTTGCAATTTTCTGTAAACACAATTAACGGTTAAAACTTAAGTTAAAAAATAACATAAATCGTGTCCCTAGTAATAATGAAATTCATTAAAATCTATGACCAAGCCACATTTATCCGTTTTAATTTTGACGACGATTTGCAATTTTAACCGCTCTAATTTCATTATCTTATTCAATTGGCATATATAAAGTCAATATATATAAAACATAATATATATATTTACCAACCCCTCCGTACGAGCAGGATGTGACACAAGGTCAATTTCTTAAGCGGAGTTCAACAGGTTTGAATTCAGAGTTTTCTTTCTCCTAGACCGGTTGCCTAACCAAGGTTAAAGAGCAGTCTGCCCTATTATTTATCATAGCTGGAGGGATAGTAGGATTCATACCTTTCCCAAGGGTATTAGCGCTAAGTGAAATGCAATTACAACGTCCAGGATTTGAACTCGGGGCGACGAGTCCATTTCCCATGCCTTTAACCATTACACCACGCGCTTCCTTATAAAACATAATATAGGGGCGTATCAGGGGCGTAAATCTCTCCCCACTCTCCCCTACTGTGAATTAGTTGACATCTTACTTTCTAGAAAATATAAATTTCCTACGTATAGGATTGGATTTTGTATATAAAAAGTATGCACTGAAATTATATAAAAAGTAAAGTCGTCGGGGCGGCCTAATGTCAGTATCAGCCAGACAGCGAGGGAGTCTATCCCCTTTTCAATAGCGCTAGACCAAGGAGATTATTTTAGCGTCTGAGGCGGAGCGCCACACCTACCATCAGCTCCTCACTTTACCGCACAGATCCGTGTGCTACTCATACGCTGAGTTGGCGAGGACCGGTATCGAACCAGGAACCTTGTGATTCCTAGCCGAACGCTCTACCGACTGAGCTAAACCGGCCCTTTCCTTGGCCCTCCTGAAATTTGCTGTGGCCCATTTTGGACATAGGTTGGGAACAACTGCTTTAAACCAACTCCTAGTACATGGTTTCATGTATTCTCATCTAATACAAATAATTTGTACGTATCGTTTCCTTCGATTTCAAGACTTAAATAATTATATTCTTTCCTTGCAGAATCTCTCAACAGGATGCGGACACTTCTCATCAGACGAATTTTCCGGTTAATCAGCTATGATTGCTTAAAAGAGATCAAGCAAATCTTCGAAACCCTTCAGCTCGAACACTGTTTCGAAATTATAAATTCTTCGATCAATGGTATTACACCTCTCTACGAGGCAGTTAACAATAACAACGTCGAATTCTCGCGGTACCTCATTATACTTTCTCTACTTCAGGGATCCCGGATAATGTCCGAAAACTGGAAAAAAGGCTGGCACCCCCTTATTGCCGCCATAGAGATCGATAATCCAGAGTTAATCGAAATGATCCTGCAACACCTCCCCGATATCAACGATAACATCGACGGTGCCAACACACCGCTAATGATTGCTGCATCCTTTGGGAATCTAATGGTCGTGAAAATGGTAGTAGCGAAGGGGGCTGATATTAATCGACCGTGTTTTCGAGGAAGGAGCCCCCTAATGGAGTCGACGTCTAACAGTGAAATCTGTAAGTTTCTGCTCAGCCGGGGTGCAAACGTTAACCATCAAGACGATGAGGGTTTTACGGCCCTTCACTTAGCCATAGAAAGGGACAATTCTGAAAGTGTGGTCCTGTTGGTCAGCGCTGGTTCTGATGTTAGAATCCAAAGCCATGATGGCATTAACCCTTTGATTTGGGCTATCATAAATAAACACCGGCCAATGGTTACGTATTTATTTACCCAGTCTGAATATTCCGATTTAGACCAGCTAGATAATTTGGAAGTCTCAAACTCCTGTTATTTATGTGATCAAATGTCAGACATAACGCCATGGATGACAGCTCTAAAGTTTAGGAGGGATGAGAAAATACCTAAGAGCCGTCAAGTTCCTGCTAAAGCTATTCTGGATTATTCCCAAGAATTTACCACGAAGGGTGAATTAAAAAATCTACAAGGAACCCTTTACTTCTTGCTTTCCAGGGTATTTTGGTTGTTGAAAGGATTCTGGGAAGAAATAACCGATTATACATGCAACTTCTGCTGCAAACGGCATTGATTGCCAAAAAAGTAAATAATATGGAGAAAGTTCGTCAGTTTCTCGATTATATCGAAGATTATTGTCAAGAATCCTCAGTCTTTTTTGTTGCTTCCAATTTGAGATTCTTCAAATCTCTCTTCTGTGAATTTGTTAACAATCCAAATGAATTCTTTGTATACGGTGGGTTTGCTATTTTCAAAATTATTGCACGGGCAGCTGTGAAGATGTGGAGACTAATCAAAGACAATGTATACAATAATCCGTACATAGTTGATAGCCGTTATTCCGAAATCGTCGATACCTTTCTTTATATGACATCTACAATCGAGACTGATGATTTTTCCCTGAAATACCTCGGCCAATTTAGAGAGGTGGTCAAAATAGTGATCAGAGAAGATCTTCGATTCAGTCTCCACCAGACTGTCTTAAACCGTGCAATTGAGATGATGAAGACGCAACCGTGGTGTTCGGTTGAGCTCATTGAGATACTCCTTGAATCTGGAGCCGATGTTAACTGCAAGGATTACTTCGAACGGACCTCAATCATGTATGCCGTTGAGCATGTGCCTAAACATATTCGTAATACTGTTTTAGCTCTTCTTATAGAGTACGGAGGCCAACCAGATGGTATAGACAATGAATTATTGGATGGTAAACTGTATAGGCGTTAACAAGTTAGACCAGTGGTTCTCAAACTTTATAGAATTTGGGCGTACTTACAGTACTACAGATACCTGATAGCGCACTGTATACAAAATAGGACTAATATGTTATTAAGTTAACTGTTAAATATATATATAAAAATAACACATTTAACTAAAACAAACTTAACATACCTCTATGAAGTTTATTCATTCCTGTGTTAATGAGAAACCTGACCTTGCGATTTCTTCAATGTTTGGTCTTGTGTTTGAGAGACAAACTCTCATTTCCTCATCAATGCATTGAAGAGTTCCTCTCTTTTACACTTAATTGTTGCGAGGGTTGAAACTCCCAGTTCACATAAATATGAGGTAGAAAATTGCAATAAAATGGCCGATGCGTTTTTAGATATCGACACATGTTTTTTTTTATTTTTTATTTTTTATAGAATTCCAAAAAGCTTCAAGAGACAATTCTTTGTATTTAATCGGTTACTTATAACTATCATAATAATGTCGCAACGAAACAAGCAGAGTGTTCGTAAAGAAATGGTATAATATAGTAACTTAGTATACATTTGCTTTTCATATCTGGATAGAGTTTTCAGGAATACTACGGAGCGCAGCTGAAAAAGCTCCGGTGCGCCCGGGCGTACTGTTTGAGAACCACTGGATTAGACCAATAACATTCCAAAGCTTACAGTGCCAACTTAGACTCATTCTATACCAACTTACCTGGTAACCAACCTACGGATATATATATATATGTATATACACACTAGTCATCCACAGACGCGTGTTTTACTTCTCATCAGCGCGGCTCGACTTTTTAACAACTACCTCTAGCCGGGTGCGAAACCCGACAGAATATTCGTCCGTCAAGTTCCCCTCGGCTAATGTTAATATAAAGTATATTTTGGCAGCATTTTTTCGTTCGAACATGTCTTGTTAAACTCAACGGACAATTCTTGTCGGACGAGTTTTTGTTCGATCCTTCCGAACTGTCTGGCCTTCTTTTTAATATCCGAGTGGGATTGGTGTATGAATCCACCAAAGGTTTTACTACGAGCGCTTTCTGCACAACTTTATGCCATCATCAGGTGTAGAACTGGTGAGATGTTTCCACTGTCTCTTTTGAAACAAACGGTAGCAGTAGGAATTAGAAGTAGGAGGGGTTTACATGTTTATAAGAATGTATGGGGAATGGTGGGAGGAAAATTGGCGGCAAGAATTGTCCGTTGAGATTAACAAATATATATATATATATATATATATATATATATATATATATATTCAAACTTATTCAAAAATATTCATCTTTTTTAACAACAAAAATATTTTTTCCTTTATTCGTTTCATATTGTTCTTATATAAACCGAAACGTTCGGACGTCAGCACTACGACTAATAATAATCTAGCTATTTCTCCGCTATGTCGGCTGGGGTGTTAGAATGCACCGACTGCACCTCTGCAGAGGGGTAAGACTCCCCCAATGGGGCCACCTGTTGGCCGTGGGTGGCCACACGTTATGCTTAAGGATAGAGCCCAGGTGGATGAGCAGTTCATGACTTGCAATACTCCACTTTGGCCCTATCTTGGGCAAGAAGGGCGGTCGGAGAGGCCCCCTCCGATCAATCGGCTGGTTACGTCAAGCCCTAGCACCTATAGGATTGCCCCAACCCTATTGCCCTTATGGCAAGCCCCAACCCCTTTTTATCATATGGGTGCTAGAAGGCGGTGACTGAGGGTCTACATATCCTGGAAATGACGTTAAACTCTATCTGATGGTGAGGTTCCAGTTTTGGAGATTTGGGGAATGTGGAACTTTTAACCTAACCCTTTATTCAGCCCACCGTTGCTCCCTGGTCCACTCTAACCCGGAGTGGTAGTACCTGTTAGGTTCCCATCTATGGGTGAATAGAAATCATGAGTTTTTAAACAAAATTGTCTAATCCATTAAAAATGAAATTATTTCAAAACTTTGTCGGCATTAAACATTTTTGAATACCAAATTACCAATAGAAGTATTCGGCATAAAATAACCCAAGGGGTTGACATGCCGTAAAACCCAACCAACCATCTTAGCTATTTCACTGAATGTTTGAGATGAGGATTGATTATTACTATTATCTGCGTTATTCGGACTATTCTCCTCATTATTATCTGTTTGGCCGATATGCCCTCCGGTCTTCTTCAGGTATCTCTTTTCGAACTCGGGAACCTTCTTGTCGTAATCGGGAGCCATCACAGAATTTTGAACCTAACCCTTTATTCAGTCACGGGGGTATCCTTTTCTCATTCCGCTAACCATAGCTGGGGTACAGGTGTTAAGCGGTGTTAATTATAATTCTATGTTACTGCAGCCCTTGATCAGGATTGAACCTGCAATCTAGAGATAACTGTCACTTAGAACTGTCTTAACCTAACTCCTTTATCCACTAGGCCATCTGTCCAATTAACACCTGTACCCCAGCTATGGTTAGCGGAATGAGAACAAGATACCCCTGCGGACTGAATAAAGGGTTAGGTTCAAAGTTCTGTGATGGCTCCTAATTACGAAAAGGTTCCCGAGTCTCTGACAAGAAATATCTGAAGAAGGCCGGAAGTCATATCGGCCGAAACGTTGTACAGATGATAATGAAGATGAGGACAATATAATTCAAGATATACAGCTGATTCATCTGCTTCGTTTGAATTAATTGCGTAAATGATACTTGCCTAAGAAAATTTATATAGTAACTGTTAATATTGAGAACCATGAGGAACAAAACAATATTGAGATCAATAAAACCAGTAATTATTTATCAAACCCAGTTTTGTTAAAACCAGTATGCAAATTAACCACACTCTATATTATGTAAACCTTTATTTCTTATTTCTCTGAATGATTGAGATGAGGCTTAATGATTAGTATTATCTGCGTTATTCGGACTATTGTCCCATCTTCATTGTTATTGTACAACGTTTCGGCCGATATGCCTCCGTCCTTCTTCAGGTATTTCTTGTCGGACTCGGGAACCTTCTTTTCGAACTCTGGAACTTTCTTGTCGTAATCAGGAGCCATCACGGAACTTCGAACCTAACCCTTTATTTAGTCCACTGGGGTATCCTGTTCCCATTCCTCTAACCATAGCTGGGTAGGAGTTGTGTTAATTATTTTTCTATGTTAATATGTGGACTGAATAAAGGGTTAGGTTAAAAATTCCGTGATGGCTCCTGATTACGACAAGAAAGTTCCCGAGTTGGAAAAGATTCCCGAGTCCGAGAAGTTTCCAGAGTCTGACAAGAAATAACTGAAAAGGCCGGAGGGCATATCGGCCGAAACGTTGTACAAATAAAATGAAGATGGGACAATAGTCCGAATAACGCAGATAATACTTTATTTCTTAGTTATACATATGACACATAGCCGGATTTTAAATGCACTATTAACATGGGCTGTTTTGAGGCGAATCTAATTCAGATTTCATACGTTGTGCAGGACACGTTTGCAGGATGAATGAAAATGCATGGAAAAAGAACGAAAGAAAAAAGTAGAAAGAAAAAGAACGATGGAAAAGAAAGGAACTGAATAAAATAAAGAATGAATCATAGAAGATGAAAGAAAGGAAGTAAGAGAGAATGAATGAAAATGCATAGAAAAAAGAAATGAAGAAAGAAGGGAAGAAAGAATGAATGAAAATGCATAGAAAAAAGAAATGAAGAAAGAAGGGAAGAAAGAATGAATGAAAATGCATAGAAAAAAGAAATGAAGAAAGAAGGGAAGAAAGAATGAATGAAAATGCATAGAAAAAGAAATGAAGAAAGAAGGGAAGAAAGAATGAATGAAAATGCATAGAAAAAAGAAATGAAGAAAGAAGGGAAGAAATGAATGAAAATGCATAGAAAAAGAAATGAAGAAAGAAGGGAAGAAAAATGAATGAAATGCATAGAAAAAGAAATGAAGAAAGAAGGGAAGAATGAATGAAAATGCATAGAAAAAGAAATGAAGAAAGAAGGGAAGAAAGAATGAATGAAAATGCATAGAAAAAAAGAAATGAAGAAAGAAGGAAGAAAAAGAAGGGAAGAAAGAAAATCATAGAAAAAGGAATAAAGTTATGGGTCAATGAAAGATGGGAAAAGAAAAAAAGAAAGATAATCCTTAATAATGAATGAGAAATGGATTAACCCACAATTATTATACCCCTCTATCGTGACAGAGGGGCACCAAGAACACCTATGAGTTAAGTTGCCTCGCTACAGGAATGATTTTGGGACAATGGAATCGCGGATTGGGGAATTATACCGAAGATAAGACTTCCTTAATTACTACAAATAGAATAGTGTCTTTACTCATTTGGATGCTTTTTTTCTGATCTCTCAAAATAGCTGATACAGGTTCAAATCGACATGATATTTTAATATTTTGATATACTTTTTATTAAAGTCACTATATATCTTTTAAACGCAAAATGGTAATTTATCAAAACGAAACTATTATTTCTTCTAAATATAAAAAACATTGAATACTTTTTCTTAAAAGAAGACAAGATATCATACAAAGTATCTCTATTAATAATGGAGATTCGCTTTCGGTTTTTGTGTGTAACAAAAATTACGTCACTGCTTACGTCATATTACCAAAAATCGTCATAACAGAATAAATACACTCAAAATTTGAACATGCAACATTAGACAGTCCTCGTTGTTTTTTAAAACAAGTTTTAATAAATACATGACTGGATTTATATATATATATATATATATATATATATATCATTTTAATACATATTTAGATTTTACATTTCAAATTGTTTTATTTTTTAATCATTTGATGATTTTACTTACTTAGGGTACAAAGACGCTGACATTGAATTTTTTTACTCCCACCCCTCAGGCAATATGTTTCAAAAATATATTTTTACATCACCCGGAGGGTGTTTTTTTATTTTGTACTAGTTCATATAATTATGAATGTATCACCTGAATATAATTATAAACTTTGTTCTAAATATAATAAATTAGTAAATGCTTTTCTTAAGATGAAAATAAAACTCCACTTTGGCCCTATCTTGGGCTAGACAGGCAGTCGGCGAGGTCCCCTCCGATCATTCGCCTGGTCACGTCAAGCCCTAGCACCTATTTTATTGCCCCAACCCTATTGTCCTTATGGCCAGCCCGATCCCTTTTTATCATATGGGTGCTAGAAGGCGGTGGCTGAGTGTCTACATGTCCTGGGAATGATGTTAAGCTCTATCGCATCGTCCACCGCGAGTTCTTGTCACAGGACCAGACGATCATCCAGCATGTCTACAAAGAGATACTGCGGCGTTTGCTTTGTTCAGTGCACGAGAAGAGGCGAGAGATGAGGCAGGACAACTCGTGGGTGCTTCACCATGACAACGCATCTGCCGTGAGTATCCTAGCCCAGAAGAACATCACTCTGCTATCCACCAATCAACTAAAACTGGAATTCTTCCAAGCCGCCCTGTCGGTGGGGCGTTGTAACTCCGACTGCACCTCTGCAGAGGGGTAAGACTCCCCCGATGTGGCCACCTTTTGAACGTTGGTGGCGACCCGCGATTCTTAAGTATAGAACCCATGTGGTTGAGCAGCCCATGACTTGCAATGCACCACTTTGGCCTTTTCATGGGCTAGACGGACTGGTCACGTCAAGCCCTAGCACCTATATGATTACCCCAACGCTATTGCCCTTATGGAAAGCCCCAACCTCTTTTTATCATATGGGTGCTAGAAGGCTGAGGGTCTACATGTCCTGGGAATGACGTTAAAATCTATCTGATGGCAAGGTTCCAGTTCTATATCACTTAAGCAACAGCAGGTACTATGAGCAACCTGAGTCATTTTTTTAGCAAAATGACTTGATTTAGCATTAAATCACCCGAAAAGGTTGATGTGCCGTAAAACAAAACAACAAAACGTATCTGTGTGTGTATGTGTGTGTGTGTGTGTGTGTGTGTATGTATCAAAGATACCTGGACTGATGTATTGTTTACCAACACTGTAATATATACATATATAAAGGGTAGTTGGTGTGTATGTATGTATATCCGGATAAAACAATGAAAATAAAACAATGAACGACAAGGTAAATATATATACACATTAAATATCACCAGTTCTTGATTTCTTGTGAAAAAAATTACGAAGATTTGATTTATATTCGAAGATATTTAGAAATTAAAATATACACAGAAATAGCATTGAAATTCTCCTTAAAAATGTCCAGCATTTGTAAATTATGAAGATTTGATTTATATTCGAAGATATTTAGAAATTAAAATATACACAGAAATAGCATTGAAATTCTCCTTAAAAATGTCCAGCATTTGTAAATTATGAAGATTTGATTTATATTCGAAGATATTTAGAAATTAAAATATACACAGAAATAGCATTGAAATTCTCCTTAAAAATGTCCTGCATTTGTAAATTACGAAGATTGATTTATATTCGAAGATATTTAGAAATTAAAATATACACAGAAATAGCATTGAAATTCTCCTTAAAAATGTCCAGCATTTGTAAATTATGAAGATTTGATTTATATTCGAAGATATTTGAAATTAAAATATACACAGAAATAGCATTGAAATTCTCCTTAAAAATGTCCAGCATTTGTAAATCTCAAAAGTAAAAAATTCAATCCACCAGATTCCACCTTCAGCCAATACTGGATAGCCACTAGTAAACAATAAATGTAATGTTAATATTTTTCAACGCACTTACTCCATCGTGTTCTTCATTGGTCGAAGCACCACTGAAAACTCCTCTTCTCTATATAGTGTAAACCTACGTTTCCGTCATACGTCTTTAAATCTTACGTTTGAGATGAAACTTAGCTTAGTTTAGTACAAATCCAGAACTGCTAATAAGATTCAAATGAAAGATTTATTTGCGAAATGTAATCATAGAGGAATTCTGTCCTTTTTGTGGGAAATAAAACTTTACGAAAAGATATAAACATCAACGTGATTAATGAATAAAGATACGAAACATACGAGATTTGGTTTTGTTTTGTTTGTTTTTGTTTTACGGCATATCAACCTCGGTGGGCCATTTAATGCCGACAAAGTTGTGAAATAAATCAATTCTTAATGCATAATACAATTTTGTTTATCAAATCATGTTTTTCTATTTAACACATAGATGGGACCCTAACAGGTACTACCACTCCTGGCCAGAGTGGACCAGGGAGCAATGGTGATGAATGGGGTGCTCCACATTCCCCAAACCTCCCAAATTGGAACCTCACCATCAAATAGAGTTTAACGTCATTCCCAGGACATGTAGACCCTCAGTCACCGCCTTCTAGCACCCATATGATAAAAAGGGTTGGGGCTTGCCATAAGGGCAATAGGGTTTGGAAAAATCATATAGGTGCTAGGGCTTGACGTGACCAGCCGATTGATCGGAGGGGGCCTCTCCGACCGCCCGTCTAGCCCAAGATAGGGTCAAAGTGGAGTATTGCAAGTCATGGACTGCTCATCCACCTGGGCTCTATCCTTAAGCATCACGGGTCGCCACCCACGGCCAACAGTGGCCCCATTGGGGGAGTCTTACCCCCTGCAGAGGTGCAGTCGGTGCATTCTAACGTCCCATCCGACAGGGCGGTGAAGTTTAGGAAAAGTATTTGACAGGAAATAATACTAGAAACATATAGAAGTGAGTGTGATATATACGTTATATATTAAACCAAGACTTGGTCTGAAAATCTTATAGGCGAGAAACTGACAGTTACCATACGCCGTTGAATTTATGTCTACGCTACCCTAATATATATATATATATATATATATATATATATATATAAAGGAAGGAAGAACTCAACACTAGGGCTTGACGTGACCAGCCGATTGATCGGAGGGGGCCTCTCCGACCGCCCGTCTAGAAAACATACGAGGTATGTCAAAAATGTTCCAGGAGTGGTGTCACAAATGATGTGACGGGTATCGTCCGCCGAAAGTTCTTGCCACAGACGTTCAACCAGCATGTCTACAAAGAGATACTGCGGCGTTTTCTTCGTTCAGTGCACGAGAAGAGGCGAGAGATGAGGCAGGACAACTCGTGGGTGCTTAACCATAACCACGCACCTGCACACACTGCCCTGAGAGTTCCTGGCCCAGAAGAACATCACTCTGCTATAGCACCCCCCTACTCGCCCGACCTGGCTCCATGTGATTTTTTCCTTCTTTCCCAAGCCCAAGGGGGTCATCAGGGAACCCGTTTTGAGGATGTGCACGTCATCAAAAGGACCAGCACGACAGAACTACGGAGAATCCCGGAAGAATCCTTCCAGGAGTGCATAAAAGCGTAGTAGAGAAGGATGGAAAAGTGCATTAGACTCCACCAATCAACTAAAACTGAAATTCTTCCAAACTGCCCTGTCGGCTGGGGGTTTAGAATGCACCAACTGCACCTCTGCAGAGGGGTAAGACTCTCCCAACCTTTTGGACGTGGGTGGCGACCCACGATGCTTAAGTATAGAACCCAGGTGGATGAGCAGTTCATGACTTGCACTACTCCACTTTGGTCCTATCTTGGGCTATACGGGCGGTTGGAGAGGTCCCTCCGATCAATCGGCTGGTCACGTCAAGCTCTAGCACCTATATGATTTTCCCAATCCTATTGCCCTTATGGCAAACCCAACCCCTTTTTATCATATGGATGCTAGAAGGCGGTGACTGAGGGTCTACATGTCCTGGGAATGACGTTAAACTCTCTTATGGCGAGGTTCCAGTTTTGGTGGTTTGGGGAATGTGGAGCACCCCTTCATCACCATTGCTCCATGGATCACTCTGGCTCGGAGTGGTAGTACCTGTTAGGGTCCCATTTATGGATTAAATAGAAAAATGTATTCATAAAAAAATTGTATAATCCATTAAGAATTACTTTATTTCAAAACTTTGCCGGTGTTAAATGACCCACTGAGGTTGATATGCCGTAAAACAAAACAAAATAAACAAAACAAATTCTTTCAAGTTTCAACAGTGTCACTACTACTTTATGGCTGCACAACTTGGACAAAACGCTTGAAGAAAATCCAGATGAGAACTAAACAATGTTTCTGTTTTGAATAAATCCTTGAAGCAACGATCAACAAGCCGACAGATGGACATAAGAGCATCCCTATGGTGGTGTAATGGTTAATGTCGTGGGAAATAGACTCGTCGACCCGAGTTCAAATCCTGCTATCGACTATATGATAATCTGATCTCTGATAAAATATAACCGAAATTCATCCAAGGTTTAGCAATGGCATTACTACTATATGGCTGTATTAAAAAAAAGTATTGCAATTTCCCCACCGCTAGGCATAAAATAACCCGAAATAGTTTATCATGACATTAAAATCAACCAATACCCTCCAAAGCGCATCTTTCTACTACGACCTGATGTGGGCCAGTTCCACCATTTGGGGAATGACTGGTCAAAAATGTTTGATAAATAAATAAAACAATAAAACAATGATTGCTCATTATTATTATTTGGATTATTTGGACTATTGTCATCGCCTTTATTGTTATCTGTACAACTTCTCTCCGGCCTTGGAGCCTTCTGGTTTCCGAGTTCGAAAAGAAGTTTCCCGAGTTCAAAAAGGCCCCCGAGTCTTTTAAGATGAGGCTTGATAACTAGTATTATTTGGATTATTCGGACTATTGTTCTCATCTTTATGGTTATATGTACAACGTCTCAGCTGATGTGCCCTCCGGCCTTCTTCAGGTATTTCTTGTCAGACTCGGGAGCCTTCTGGTTCCCGAATTCGAAAAGAAGTTTCCCGAGTTCGAGAATACCGCCGAGTCTTTTGAGGTGAGACTTGATAATTAGTATTATTTGGATTATTCGGACTATTGTCCTCATCTTTATTGTTATCTGTACAACGTCTCAGCCGATGTGTCCCCCGGCTTTCTTCAGGTATTTCTTTTCGGACTTAATAATAAAGATAAGGACAATAGTTCGAATAATCCATATGATACTAATTATCAAGATCCATCTAAAAAAATCAGAAAAACAATGCTTACTCGAATGTTTGAGATGAGGCTTGATTATTAGTATTATCTGCATTATTCAGACTATTCTCCTCATCTTTATTGCTATCTGTACTACGTTTCGGCCTATATGCCCTCCAGCCTTCTTCAAGTATTTCTTGTCGGACACGGGAACCTTCTTGGTCACATGGTCTAGTGGATAAG
Source organism: Doryteuthis pealeii (assembly GCA_023376005.1). Taxonomy (NCBI): domain Eukaryota; kingdom Metazoa; phylum Mollusca; class Cephalopoda; order Myopsida; family Loliginidae; genus Doryteuthis; species Doryteuthis pealeii. The sequence goes on along the minus strand of CM042181.1, from coordinate 1,810,647 downwards.
GTAGTTAGGTTAAGATAGTTCTAAGTAACAGTTATCTCTGGATTCCAGGTTCAATCCTGACCGGCGGCAGTAACATAGAAAAATAATTAACACAACTCCTACCCCAGCTATGGTTAGCGGAATGAGAACAGGATACCCCCGTGGAGTGAATAAAGGGTTAGGTTCAACGTTCCGTGATGGCTCCCGATTACGACAAGAAGGTTCCCGAGTTCGAAAAGAAGGTTCCCGAGTCCGAGAAGGTTCCTGAGTCCGACAAGAAATACCTGAAGAAGGCCGTTGGGCATATCGACCGAAACGTTGTACAGAACACAATGAAGATGAGGACAATAGTCCGAATAACGCGGATAATGCTAATGCTTACTCGTTTCAAAAGAATGAATTGGATTATTATTTTTCTTTGTAAATAGTAAAATTGATACTAACCCGGATCAATGAAATAGTGCGAGAAAAAAAATGAAAAAAATGAAAAAACAAAAACAAACCTCGTCGGGTCGCTAGTAAGGTTCGAACTTGCGATAGCACGTAAATGTAGTTTTCAAACTCTGACCCGTAAGCGGGAAGCCTGATAATCATATTCTGGTTAAGTCGAACTTAACGGACCTAAATTCCACCATCGTATGTCACCCCACCGAAAAAAAAAAATCTAGGAATTAACATAATTTAATGAAATTTTCTGTTTTGATATATTGATATATATAATAATATATAATGCACCAGTTATTTTATCTAAAAATTAATAACATTTTTCAGGTAAGTTAACTTTGAACCACGTATCTTTAATAATCTATGTTACGCCTCAAAGATCCATGTCTCAAAGTTAACTGACCTGAAAAAATGTAAAAGTTTTTAAATAGAATAACTGGTGCATTATATTTCGTATTCATTAATATATCAACGCTGAAAATTTCATTAAATTCGGTTAATTCCCTGATTTGTTATATTTTTTCTTCTGGGGGTTGACATACGATGTTGGAATTTAGGTCTGTTAAATAGGATTTAACCTAAATTCTTTAATTGATTTTGGTCTTACCTGAATGATTTTCCTTTACTTTGTATTTAATCAATAAAAGCCTATAAAACTTATAAAATAACCCGAAACGGTTTGTCATGCCGTTAAAATCTACCAACCAACCTGGAATGGATCAATACCACAAATTTGACATGTACGATCAATCGGCTGGTCACGTCAAGCCCTCACACCTATTGCCATTATGGAAATCCCCAACCCTTTTTATCATATGGGTGCTAGAAGGCGGTGACTGAGGGTCTACATGTCTTGGGAATGACGTTAAACTCTGTCTGATGTTGAGGTTCCAGTTTTGGAGGTTTGGGGAATGTGGAGCACCCCTTCATCACCATTGCTCCCTGGTCCACTCTGACCCGAAGTGGTAGTACCTGTTAGGGTCCCATCTATGGGTTAAATAGAAAAACATGAGTTTATAAAAAATTGAGTATCCATTGAGAATGACCTTCTTTCAAAACTTTGTCAGCATTAAATGACCCACTGAGGTTGATATGCCGTAAAACAAACCAAACCAGAAAATTGATGAATGGCTCGTCAAAGAGTTTGACAATAAATAAGAAAAAGAAAACAATTGCTCAACTCGAAAGACTCAATTTGATTATTAATTTTTCTTTTTAAAGTTCTCATGATGTCTCTGGGAAATAAAGTAAGGTGGGAGAAAATAATATAATCATTGATTGAACAGCCGCCAATAAGGATCGAACTTGCGGTCGCGATGGACAGTAGTTTTCAACCTGCGAGCGAGAACACAGATTACAAAAATCCCACTTTTTTTTTTTGGTCGCACCCAAAGATTTTCATTTTTTTTTTATTAAAGTAATAAAATCCTATAAAAGTAAACCATATATATTTCTAACTTGTTATTTTTATGTGTCAATATATTTTTATCCTTCACCGACAGATATATAGGTATTAGGTACTGGAAACGGCTGGGGTTTTGAAGTAATTGTTGCTACATGATCCACTTTTGAACTGTATGTTTTACGCACAGTTTAAACAGTCGTTGGGTTACATTTTAACTATTCATCATTTCTAGTACCTATCTATATTTCAAGTCTTAATTTTTAAACGCTCGTTTTACTGTAGAGGAAAAAGTTTTATATTTAAAAGAAAAACGATATAAAATGGCTGAAGGTAAGTTATTTTCGAATTTTCCCTTTTGATTTATATCTGGATTTAAAGATCATTTTAAAAAAAATCTTCACCCGACTATTTGGTTTCTATAAAGGTTATTATCCGCTCTCGTATATCAGCTATATTTAATAGAAATATTTATTTTGATGCTAAAATAATTGGTAATTTATGAGGAAGACCGTCCCGGTCTCCTGCTGAAAAACCAACCCCAGCTACGATTAAAGTCCGTAGCCGAAGCAGTATCGATAAAAACGGTGTTTTATTTCATTTTATAATTTTATTAAGGCATATTGGAAAATAGTTTATATCTTTTTTTCTGAAAAGCAGATAAATAAATAGGAACAGAGATAGATGGATAGATATAAACAAAGTAACATCGATAAGAACAAATAGATAGATATTTTTGAATAGACTGATATATAGATAAATAGGTAGGTAGACAGAAAAAAAGTAATAGATAAATATGAACAAATGGAGAGATGAAGATGACTAGTTTTGAATATACTGAGATAGATTAAAATAAAATGAAAATACCAAAAAAAATAAACGTTTTGGATTTTTTTTATATGTAATTGAATGTTGAAAAAAAAACCGCCCCAAGTTGGTTGTTTTCTTTTCAAAGTGACATTGCTTCGGCTACGAACTTCAATCCTAGCTCGGTTGGTTTTTCAGCAGTCATCGGTAGCAAGTTCTGAGGCAGGAGACCTCATAAATTACCAAATAATAATACTCACTATAACAATACTACCGATTCTAAAAGATATATCAAACTTCCCAATAATCCGGTAACAGTTGGAATAAACAGACCGGCACGGATTATGTGCTCAAAAATCAAATTCATTCGAAATTGGGAGACTTTTAAGTAGGATAAAGCCATAGAGAGAACGAAGCATTTTGGTGGAAGTAGGCTGCGCAAGGAAAAGAATGCTAGAGTTTATTTTTGAATGGATCGGTCGGCGAGTGAACCTAGCTAAATACATCCATGCCAATTTTTTTTTTTTTACTTTAAAAAAAATATAAAATTCTCTCAAACAGCAAAAGTTGTGTGTTGCTATACCAAAAACTAGATCTCTTACTTGCACCATTGTTTGAGGAAATAGTATCAAAGATCGGTAGTTAAAACGCACAAAGACATCCTCGTTTTCGCAACATTTGTCGGCTGGGGCGTTAGAATACACCGACTGCACCTCTGCAGAGGGGTCAGAATCTTCCCAATGGGGCCACCTGTTAAACGTGGGTGGCGACCTGTGAGGCTTAATGATAGAACCCAGGTGGTTGAGTAGTCTATGACTTGCAATACTCCACTTTGGTCCTTTCTTGGGTTAGACGGGCAGTCGGAGAGGCCCCCTCTGATCAATGACCAGTTTTGTCAACCCCCTCTTCAAATGAATCTTCTGGCTATATGCCGAGATGTGATGTACACCTTTGTAACCCACTTTCAAATAAATAAAATGATTATTTGAGGTGGGTGCCGAGTCGTACCCACATCAAATAATAAGAGAAAATGAACAGAAACCTAAAGAATATAGGTATTATAACCGTTACACATTCTACGAAAACAATCAAAAACATTATACATAATAAAAATAATCATGGTATTTATCTCGTACCCCACGTGTACGGCTTAGGCACAAGGCCGTATTAATGTGGGACCACCCACAAAACGAAGCTCGTGGGCGTGTGTGAAAAATTGCGTTGATCCCGTCGGATTCCCCCCCTCAATGGGGCACCTCAGGCATTGGGCAATAAACCCAGTCCTTACCTTTTAAATCGGGGGGAGGGGGCAGGTATTGCCTGGGGGGATTGCTCCCTGGAATCAACGCTATTGACTTGTAAAAATCCAGGACCAAAACCACTGGACCCCAACCACGAGGGGCGGGTTTAATTTTTTAATAAAAATAATCAATAAAATAATGATCTAATATTAATACATTGAAACACTAAGAACAAATAAGAAACACAAATTCTTACCTCCACTAACTCTAAGGTCTTCTGGGGAAAGGATTTCAATCCGAAATATTAAGGGAACATTCAAAACAAAAGATACCTTTTCCTCGTTTGCATTGTGATAAGCCTTCAAAGTTCATCTACAAACCAAATATACACACAATGATTCAAGAAAAATATAAGCTGGTTGGTTTATTGATTTTAACGGCATATCACCCGTATAGGGTTATGTCATGCCTAACAGGAAGTAATATATGTCGTATGTACATTTATACTTTTTAGTCATTGGTTTTAACAATGTGTTAGCACCATTTGGGATAATTTTGTATGGTATTAAGTTCATGTCTATGGCATAATTTTGTTTCCCTCAAAAAGGAGAGAATATCCTCTATGTTGACATTTTCAACATTGTTTGCATTAAAATAACGGTTTCTGATGTGAGCAAAAAAAGCTGCATTCCATGAATAAGTGTTTAATAGGCAAAGGTGTTTGAAATGTTTCACATTGTGGTTGTTGTTCTTGTTTGCGTACCCATCACGAATGTATAAGACAAAAACGTCTTCGGCATAGACTGATTCAATGGGTTGACGTGCTGTAAATATCAAATAACCAATGTTTCGTTACTTTTTGATATTGTTTAATACCCCCTCCCATTTAATGGAGTCTGCTTTCTGCTTTGGGTGGTGACCCGTAATTCCTAAGGATAGGATCGTTGAGGTAGGGTAGCTCGATTTTTCACTTTTAAACATATCAAATTGTCCATCTATGAGAAAGTTTTTGTTAGTAAACCGAATACTGATACCAAAAATTAGATCTTTTAGTTGTACGATTGTTTGAGGAAATAGCATCAAAGATCGTCTGCTTAAATTTACAACAAATCCTTTTTTTATTTAAATATTTTTTTATTTCTTTTAAATATTTTTTTTTTTGAATATTTGGCCTAGAAATTGGTTAGAAAATTTACCGTTATCAATATTTAAATCAGAAAACTTTATTTTATTAAAATGAAACAAATTAAATATTATAAATAGAATTCAAATTGAAAATGTGTCCCCCCTCCCATTATTACCGACACCAATTTTTCGAAACTCAAATTTTCGGGATATTCTAACTTTCACATAGTGTATAGCAGTAGAAAATTTCTGAAAGATTGGAGTAGGTGACAATTGTACTTTTTTTTTTTTTTTTTTCTGGATCTTCATTAAATTAAACGACAAGCTTTTCTCCAGACATAAACAATAATATTCCTCTTTTACAGCATCTCCAGAGAACACAAGTCTCGGTACTAGAACCAGGATAAATCTCGTCGATCGAATATTACAATTAATCCCGAAGAATTAAGTCAGTTCCTATGCATTTCTATAGTAAAAATTATTACCAATGGATATTTATAGTAAAAAAAAAAAAATCCAATGGATATTTATAGTAAAAAAAAAAAAAATTATTACCAATGGATATTTATAGTAAAAAAAAAAAAAAAAAAAAAAAAATTATTACCAATGGATATTTATAGTAAAAAAAAAAAAAATTATTACCAATGGATATTTATAGTAAAAAAAATTATTACCAATGGATATTTATAGTAAAAAAAAAAAATTATTACCAATGGATATTTATAGTAAAAAAAAAAAAAATTATTACCAATGGATATTTATAGTAAAAAAAAAAAAATTATTACCAATGGATATTTATAGTAAAAAAAAAAAATTATTACCAATGGATATTTATAGTAAAAAAAAAATTACCAATGGTATTTATAGTAAAAAAAAAAATTATACCAATGGATATTTATAGTAAAAAAAAAAAATTATTACAATGGATATTTTAGTAAAAAAATTAAAAAAATATTACCAATGGATTTTATAGTAAAATCCCATTGGCAATTTTCTACATACTATTCCCTGTATCAAAGACTTAAAAAATTATATTCTCTCCTTGCAGCATTTCAAGAGAAGACAACTCTCGACACAAGAACCAGGATAAATATTGTCGATCGAATATTCCAATCAGTCAATGATAATTCCTTGGACGAGATCAAACGAATCTTGAGACCCCTTCCGCCCTATCTATGTATCAAGATACTAAACACCACAATAAACGGTTGCGCACCACTCTACGTAGCGGTTAATCTTAACAATGTTGAAATCTCTCAGTTCCTGCTCAATTTTTCTCTCCTCCAGGGACGTCACAAAATGTGCGAACACTGGAAATACATCTGGCACCCACTTTTTGCCGCTCTAAAGGGAGGTAATCCAAAACTGATCACACTGATCCTACAAAATCTGTTCGATATCAACGACACCATCAACGGTGGTTACACAGCGCTAATGATTGCAACAATCTACGGAGATCTCGAGTCCGTGAAACTAATAGTAACACTAAAAGCCGATGTTAATCGACCTTGCTTTCAGGGAAGGACCCCTCTAATGGAATCGACTTCCAATAAAGAAATTTGCAATTTTCTGCTCAGTGAGGGAGCAAATGTAAACCAGCAAGATGATGAAGGGTTTACGGCCCTTCATTTTGCCCTTGGTTGGAACAATACAGAAACCGTGAGTCTTTTAATCCACGCAGGTGCTGATGTTACGATAAAAAACAGCGAGGGCCTAAACCCTTTGTTCTGGGCTGCTATCAACCAAGACGAGCTTGGGGTTGAATATTTGAGCCAGCATCCATTCAATACAATTTGTCATGCGGTAGAAGCAATGGAGATCTTGGGTGCATGTTATGTATGTACGAACAATACGGATATGAAATTGTGGACGGAAGCTTTACGGAAGAGAAGAGAACATAATTTTTCCAAGAACGGTCTGATTCCTGCTCAAGAGCTTCTAGACAATTCCGAAGAATTTACTACGGAGTCAGATTTGGAAAATATACAAGACAACCCCTTACTTCTTGCTTTCCAGGGTATTTTGGTTGTTGAACGGATTTTAGGAAGAAATAGCCGAACCTATCTGCAGTGTCTTCTGCAAACGGCATTGATTGCCAAGAAGGAGAACAGCATGGAAAAGGTTTGGCAGTTGATGAATCTTATCGAAGAACACTGCAAAGATACAACGACCTCTATTGTGGCCGTAAATTCGAGCTTATTCAAAGATTTTTTCGATGTTATTTGCGAAGATAGCGATGCAGAAATCTTCTTTGAATTCGGAGGGTTTGCTATTTACGAAATAATAGCGAAAGCACTTGTGAAGAGGTGGCGTCAATTCAAAGACAGTGTATATAGGACTCGCTTTCGTTATTGATACCCACTATTCGGATTTAGTGGACTGCTTCCTTTATATGACGTCTAAAATCAAGACTGAAGATTTTTTCCAGCAGCATCTCAGCATATTCAGAGAAAGGATATCAGAAGTGGTAACGGAAGATCCCCGAGTTAGACTGCATCAATCCATCTTGTTCCGTGCAATCGGTTTGATGAGCAAAACGTCGTCCGGTTCGATTGAGCTCATTAAGATCCTCCTTGAATGCGGAGCCGATGTTAACTGCAAGGACTTCTTTCAAAGGACTCCAAGCATGTATGCCTTTGAGCATGTGCCTGAATCTATTCGACATGAGGTTTTAGACCTTCTTATTGAGTACGGGTGCTCCCAGCTAGTAAAAAGTAAAGGGTTTACAGTTGTAGACGGTATCTTGAAATGGTGTGACTAGATTAGATTACCAGTGTTGCTGATAGCTTTTTAATTCAGTGCCTTTATTGGACGCACATAATTTCTTTGAATGAGTCACGAGAAAATGTATGAATCCCAAGTTTCTTAATAGATTGTAGCGATTTTACTGCGTTTGATTTAGATTTTTGTGCGTTAGGGACGCAGGACTCGTACCTCTCTGGAACAATGTAACCCCCTAAGCTTACAGTGTCTTACTACTGAAGTGATTTTGGACAATGAAATCGCGTAGGAGGAAATACTGTCTTAGATAAGAGACGATTTCGTTAATGTATGCAAGTAGATCTTAGTATAATTAAACGTTTCGATGTTTTTTTCCAGATCTCTCAAAATAGTTATTAAAGTATATTTTTATTATTTTTTTAATATAGTGATATGTTTTTTTTATGTCACTCTATCTCTTAACACCGATAATTAATGATATATTGTAACTAGTATTATTGTTCTCTTCTTTATTATCTATACAACGTTTCAACGCGTGGTCTAATGGTTAGAGTCGTAGGAAATGAACTCGTCGCCCTGAGTTCAAATCCTGGACGTGGAAATTGAATTTTCACTTAGCGCTAATACCCTTGGGAAAGGTACGAATCCTACTCCCTCCAGCTATCGGTAAATAGTAGGGCAGACTGGGCCCTTTAACCTTGTTAGGCAACCGGTCTAAGAAAAGGAAAACTCTGAATTCAAACCTATTAAACTCCGCTTACGAAATTGACCTTGTGTCGCATCTTGCTCGTGCGGAGTTGGTAAATATGTATACAACGTTTTGGCCGATGTGCCCTCCGGCCTTCAAGTATTTCTTGTTGGACTCGTGTGCCTTGTCGAACTCAGGAACTTTCTTTTTTTTTTAACTCGGTAATGACTCTCGCTTACGACAAGGAAGTTTCTGAGTTCGAAAAGAAAGACCCGGAGAAGGTTGAAACATTATACAGATAACAATAAAGATGAGGACAATAGCCCGAATAATACTTATTATAATACCACATTTAAAAAATTCAGAGAAATAGGATCTTGTAAAGCGGTGGCTTCCTGTTGAGTCTGAAAGATATTAGACAGATAGAGCTACCATTGCCAGTTGCCTAAGTTAAGTGATATTTCCTTCACACACTTTACATTATATAATGGTTAGACTCTCCTCTCTCTCTTCTCTCTCTGTCTGTATGTATGTATGTATGTATGATTATGTATGTTATGTTCTTGTAAACGTTGTTTGGTCTTTTGAAGCATTGGAAAACAGAACAAAAATCAGAATTTTAATATTCAATTGTTGTTCTGTTCCTGGTTTGATCAATTCCGATATTTCGGGTGAACCTTCACCCTTTTACAAGGTATATGAGACAGTCTGGAGAAAAAAATGAAATGCTGTAAACAAGCTACTTCTTCATTTCAATATTCAATAGTAAAGAATATTATACTTTTTACATATTGAACTACTGAGTAATAGCTCTTAAGTAAACACATCAAAAGTTGTAATAATTAAATTATCATACTGTGGTATATCCACAGGTTTTGCTAGTTCTTAATATTATTAAAACATATTCTAGTATTTAAACTTTTTTTAGATAGTTAGATTGATAAATAGATAGGAAAAGACTGTGATAAATACATGAATAGTATCTATATAGATGGATAGGTAGATATTAACAGAGATAGATAGATACATGGATAGATATTAACAGAGATAGATAGATGGATAGATAGATATTAACAGAGATAGATAGATGGATAGATAGATATTAACAGAGATAGATAGATGGATAGATAGATATTAACAGAGATAGATAGATGGATAGATAGATATTAACAGAGATAGATGGATAGATAGATATTACCAGAGATAGATAGATGGATGATAGATATTACAGAGATAGATAGATAGATGGATAGATAGATATTACCAGAGATAGATAGATAGATGGATAGATAGATATTACAGAGATAGATAGATAGATGGATAGTAGATATTACCAGAGATAGATAGATAGATGGATAGATAGATATTACAGAGATAGATGATGGATAGATAGATATAAACAGAGATAGATGATGGATAGATAGATATGAACAGAGATAGATGGATGGATAGATAGATATGAACAGAGATAGATGGATGGATAGATAGATATGATAGATGGATGGATAGATAGATAGAACAGTGATAGATGGATGGATAGATAGATATGAACAGTGATAGATGGATAGATGATAGATAGATAGATAGATACAGTGATATGATAGATGATAGATAGATGGATAGATAGATAGATAGAACAGTGATAGATGGATAGATAGATAGATATGAACAGTGATAGATAGATAGATAGATATGAACAGAGATAGATATGAACAGATAGATAGATAGATAAACAGATTGCAGAATACGCATGAAACTTTATTTACGGAAAATTATACCATAATATTTTATTTGTGACTTAAACCTGCTCTGCTATTTTAGCATTGAGTACCTTAAAATTATAAAACTTTTCGTTTTATTCTCGATTATATATACTAGCAAAATAAAAAACACACTCCGGGCGATGTAAAAATAGATTTTTGAAATATACTGCCTGAGAGGGTGGAGTTAAAAATTCAATATCGGCGAGTTTGTACCCTAAGTAAGTAAAATCATCAAATTCATTAAAGGATTAAAAAATAAAACAATTTGAAATGTAAACTTTAAATATGTATTAAAATAAAACAAACTATATATAGATATATAATACCAGTCATGCATTTATTAAAACTTGTTTTAAAAAAACAATGAGGACTATCTAATGTTGCATGTTCAAATTTTGAGTGTATTTATTCTATCTTATGGCGATTTGGGGTAATGTGACGTAAGCAGTATCGTAGTTTTTGTTACAGACAAAAACCGGAAGCGAATCTCCATTATTAATAGATATGTATGTGTGTGTGTGTGTGTATGTATGTGTATATATGTATATATATATATATATATATATATATATATATATATATATGATAGCATCCTTCCGTCTACGAGAGACTAAGTAGTGTCACATTTTTTATTTTTTTGTTTTTAAAAATTGAACTACATAGCCAGGGCGGGTTCATATGGAGGATAAACTGTTGCCCATGCAGCAAATCCCCCTCTCTTCATACTGCCGTTGTGATCCAAAGGAAAGGTAAGGAACCAATGCAGTTTGGCAACGGTAGTGTCGAAGGAGTTGATGGGTAACACTGGAGTTCAGCATCACACCACCTTAGGGACTCCGGCTCCTGATTTGTTTTCGGGGCTTACTCCCCTAGCCTTTCCTTGAAGGCAGCAGAGGTTCTGTGTCGGACTTTTCTACCGACCAAGGCTAATAGGCTACGGGCCAAAAAGGATCTAGTTTTTTTTATTTAATTTGTAATTTTGATGGTGGGGGGAAAAAAGCGGCCAAATGAATGCTTTTAGACTCCTGAATATCATACTATTTTTTTGATGCGTAAATGTTGCACATATTAAAGTTTTCCGTGGTTACCACCAATTTTCCCCGTGGAATTCCCCCCCTACTATATTAACATAATAAAATTTGCATAAAGGTTAATATATCTTTAAAAAAATTTTATTCACTCAAAAGAAGAAGCATTAAACAAACTCCTAATGATTTAAAAAAAAAATTTTCGGCTTACAAAAATAATGCAAATTATAAACGAAAAACAATGTTTACATTTTTTTTTTCACCGTTAAATCAATTGAAATTTAACGTAGCCAAAAACAAGTTAAAATTAAAATACACATAAAACATTTATTTTCTGGTGTGTTTACATTATACACTTCTTCGCTTGAAGCAGACATGTTGAGTGATAACTCATGCTACGGTGATCGTGATTGGTTAATTTTATCAGCAGTCAATGAAAGATGTATTCTGATTGGCTACTTCGTTGTACGCAGCCAACTAAAATTTTAGCATCTAATTTGTGTATTAAAATATATATTATTAACTAACATGAAAAAACGTAAAGTCAAAAAAGTTACAGAATGTTTCTCATGATTTTATACATATTTCAGCAAAAAATAATGCCCACCGCTTTTATTACAAGTTAAAAGTCATCTTTTTCGCCTTGGGGAAACTGACCTATAAGGAGTTTCGGCGGACGTGAACTTTCAGAAAAATATCAAATTGTCCATCTATGCGAAAGTTTTTGTTAGTAAACCGAATACTGATACCAAAAATTAGATCTTTTAGTTGTACAATTGTTTGAGGAAATAGCATCAAAGATCGTTTGTTACAACTTAATGAGGTAAAAAACAGCATATGAGAGGTGTCGGTTCTGATGGTGGGAGTGGACAGATTTTCAATTTGAATTCTATTTATAATTTTAAATATTTCCATTCTGAATGGAGCTTTAGTGATTGTCCAGTATGGTTGGTCAATTTTTCACTTTTTAAAAATATCAAATTGTCCATCTATGCGAAATTTTTTGTTAGTAAACCGAATACTGATACCAAAAATTAGATCTTTTAGTTGTACAATTGTTTGAGGAAATAGCATCAAAGATCGTCTGTTTAAATTTACAAAAAATCCTTTATTTTTTTATTTTTTTATTTTTTTTTTTTACAACATTTGGCCTAGAAATTGGCTACAAAATTTACCGTTTTCAATATTTAAATCAGAAAACTTTATTTTATTAAAATGAAACAAATTAAATATTATAAATAGAATTCAAATTGAAAATGTATCCCCCCTCCCATTATTACCGACACCAATTTTTCGAAACTCAAATTTTCGGGATATTCTAACTTTCACATAGTGCATAGCAGTAGAAAATTTCTGAAAGATTGGAGTGGGTGACAATTGTACTTTTTTTTTTTTTTTCTGGATGATTTTCATTAAATTAAACGACAAGCTTTTCTCCAAGACATAAACAATAATATTCCTCTTTTACAGCATCTCCAGAGAACACAAGTCTCGGTACTAGAACCAGGATAAATCTCGTCGATCGAATATTACAATTAATCCCGAAGAATTAAGTCCGTTCCTATGCATTTCTATAGTAAAAATGATTTCCAATGGACTTTATATTAAAAAAAACTCATTGCCAATGGATATTTATAGTAAAAAAACCAAAAACATTGCCAATTTTCTACATACTATTCCCTGTATCAAAGACTTAAAAAAATCTTTTTCGCCTTGGGAAACCTACTTATAAGGAGTTTCGGCGGACGTGAACTTTCAGAACCCCGTATGTAAAATTTTCGTTTTTAATTTTTTTCAACGGATTATTATCGATTGCACACCAGTCTATACGATTGAAAAATTTTTTTTTCAAAAGTTATTTATTTTTCGAGTTTTCAGGGGGTGCTCAGTTTCACGTATAAATTTATCGTAAACCGATCCTCCATATCGGAACCGCTCTACCATTGCAGTTGGGCTGAATTTGCACTGTGTCCAAATTAAGGTGACCCAAAGAAAAACAGAACCCACAAACTTTGTAATAAAATTTTTAATTTTAACTGGGGGGGGGGGGTAGGATTGAGGTTAGGGTTGGGTTTTGGTTTTAGAACTCTTTTTTTGACAATTTTAATTTTAACTAGGGGGGTTGGGGATGGGTTTTGGGACTATTTTTTTTGACAATTTTTTGAAAGCATAACCCTAACCTAACCCCCCTAATTAAATTTTTATTACAAAGTTTGTGGGTTCTGTAATTTTTTGGGTCACTGCAAATTCAGCCCAACTGCTATGGTAGAGCGGTTCCGATATGGGGGATCGTTTTACTATAAACTTATACGTGGAAGTGAGCACCCGTGAAAACTCAAAAATATAACTTTTTAGAATTTAAAAAAAAAAAAATCTGATACATTGGTGTGTAATCATAAATAATCCATTGAAGAAGAAAATTTTTTTTTTTTTTCAGCGGTTCCGAAATGGGGGATCGATTTACAATAAACTTATACGTGAAACTGAGCACCCCTGAAAACTCGAAAAATAAATAACTTTTGAAAAAAATTTTTTTTTTTCAATCGTATAGATTGGTGTGCAATCGATAATAATCCGTTGAAAAAAAATTAAAAACGAAATTTTTTACATACGGGGTTCTGAAAGTTCACGTCCGCCGGAGTTTCTTTTAAGCCATTTGGGGATTTATGTGTGTTGTAAGTACCTCAGTCCTACTATTATCGGTGTTACTATGAAATGTGATTAGGGAAACGCTATATTTTGCATTTGTGTCAGATAAGCAACAGTACCTTCAGATTTTTTTTTTTTTTTGTAGACCCCCTACCAAAAAAAAAGTAGTAGGGGTACGTCAGCTAGGGCGTCAAGATGGTTCTAATATTCGCTGTGTTTATGCACATGTATACGTGAAACACGTTCATTCATGTACACGTGGGGTAAAACCAGCGTTGTTAAACGATATTATTGATGGAAGGGTAAGTTTCAGTTTTTCTATTTTTCGATTATAACTCCCTCAGTTTCACATCTTTTTATCTGCATTCTTATTTAATTTCATTAGTTTTTCTAATTAAATAATATTATTTTACATTAAAACTTTAAAATAGTTGCACTGGAGAGTGTATTTATTTGCTAGTTTTAATTAATTTATATCTATATTCACTATGTATATGTAACATGATTTGGTTAAATCGAACTTAAGGGACCTAAATTGCACCGTCATACGTTTTCCCGCCGAAAGAAAAAATTCGGGGAATTAACCGAATTTAATAAAATTTTCAGTGCTGATATATTAATATATAACGCGCCAGTTATTCTACCTAAAAACTTTTACATTTTTTCAGGTCAGTTAATTTGAACCTAGTATATTTGAGGCATAACTCAGATTCTCAAAGATAAAGTTAACTGACCTGAAAAATGTAAAAGTTTTTAGATAAAATAACTGACACATTATCTTTTATTCATTAATATAACACTGAAAATTACATTAAATTCGGTTAATTCCCTTGTAGCGTTAGTTTGTATTCGCCTGGTGGAGTTGTCTGACCCTTTTAGTTTGCTGGGTGCCCGCTAGGGCACCATAGTATTTAAGCGCCGGTTTCAAACACTTTCGCCATCTTTTCCTGTTTCAGCAACTACGAGCCACATGGGGTAGATTCTATCTAAACCCTTCGTTGGGGCTCCATCCCTTACATTACTGTAATGTTTGTCTATTGACTTTCGTCGGAGTTTTGTGTATGCAAAGTATCCAATAACTTTGCACCATCCTATACCCTGATTTTTTGGTGACATACACTGGTGGAATTTAGGCCCGTTAAGTTCGATTTAACCCAAGGTTTGTATTTAATAAACCACAAGGGTTGATATGCCATTAATTACAAGCTAATTTAATGTATTCGTGACTTCCTAGTATATAATTTTATGTATTCTTATCTAATACTGATGAATTGCACATAAATCGTTTCAAGTATTCCTATCTAACACAAATAATTTGTACACTATTATATCAATGATTTTTACATGGCATTTTCTCTAAAACTTAAAGGATAATAGTCTTTCATTGCAGTATCTCAAGACAACAGAACTCCCGACACAACAACCAGGAAAAACCTTGTCAAACGAATATTACACTTAATCATTCAGAATTCCAAATGATTGAACAATGCTTTTTTATAGTAAAAACCATTTCCAGTGCATTTTTATAGTAAAAACCATTGTCCAATGTATTTTTATAGTAAAAATAATTGCCCAATGCATTTTTATGGTAAAAATGATTTCCAATGCATTTTTTTATGGTAAAAAATGATTTCCAATGCATTTTTATGGTAAAAAATGATTTCCAATGCATTTTTATGGTAAAAAATGATTTCCAATGCATTTTTTAAAAAATGATTTCCAATGCATTTTTATGGTAAAAAATGATTTCCAATGCATTTTTATGGTAAAAAATGATTTCCAATGCATTTTTATGGTAAAAATGATTTCCAATGCATTTTTTATGGTAAAAAATGATTTCCAGTGCATTTTTATGGTAAAAAATGATTTCCAATGCATTTTTATGGTAAAAAATGATTTCCAGCCCTTTTTTTTTATAGATAATTTGCACATAGTTTAAAGGTTCCAAGTATTCTTATCTAATACAAATAATTATATTCTTTTCTTGCAGCATCCCAACAGAACACAACTCTCGACACAAGAACCAAGATAGAGCTTGTCCAACGAATATTCCGATCAATCAAGGAGGATTCCTTGGAGGACATCGAGCAAATCCTCCAAAACCGTCAGCCTGAACAAATGTTCGACATAGTGAATACTTCGATCCGTGGGTATATTCCTCTTTACGCAGCAATCCAGTCTAATAATCTCAAAATCTCCCACTGCCTTATCGACATCTCTCATCTTCAGGGATGCCATGAAATGTACAAACGCTGGGAAAACTGCCGGCACCCACTTTCAGCCGCAATAATCCTCAATAACCTCAGACTGATCGTTCGACTCTTGCGTCATGTACCGCATATCAACGAGAAAATCAACTGTGCCTTCACGCCGCTAACACTAGCGATATCACACGGGAATCTAATGGCCGTGAGAGCGGCATTATTATTTGGATCCGATGTGAATCAGTTGGGCTTCCATCGCAGGAGCCCGCTAATGATGTCGACTTCGAACAGTGAAATATGTAGTTACCTGCTAAGTTGGGGCGCGGATGTTAACCACCAAGATGATGAGGGGTCTACAGCCCTTCATCTAGCCGTTGCTGGTAGACATCGAGAAAGTATAATGCACCTACTCAAAGCTGGTGCTGATTTTGCAGTAAAAAGCAATGAAGGCTTGAGCCCATTAATTTGGTTAACTATCAATTTAGACCTTCAGATGTTAAAATATCTAATCCAACGTCCCGACTGTTCTGCGTTAGATAGGATAGAAGCTTTGGAAATTTTGAATGCCCGTTTACTATGTGATCGAAAATCAATTTTAGAGCAATGGAGGGAAGCTTTAGAGAGGAGGAGGAAGATGGGTTTACCTAAGAACTGTCAGGTTTCGACTCGAGAGATTTTGGATCATTCCGAAGAATTTACCACAGAGATAGAATTGGGAAATCTTCAAGATAACCCTTTAGGTCTTGCTTACCAGAGTATTCTGGTTGTTGAAAGGGTTCTTGGAAGAGATAACAGACTCTATCTGCATCTTGTGTTGCGAACGGCACTGATTGCCAAAAAGGAAAATAACTTGAGGAAGGTTAGACAGTTTCTCGATTATATCCAAGAATATTGTCAGGAATCGTCAGTCTTTATTGTGGCAGCCAATTCTCGCGCATTTAAAGATTTGTTCTTTGAAATTGAACCCAACAATTTCTTTGAAAATGGACGGTTTGCTATTTTCAAAATAATTGCACAGGCAGTTATTAAGACATGGAATAAAGTAAAAGATGACCTATCTACAAATCCCTATACCGGTCACTGTCCTTATTCCGGATTAGTCGACACCTTCCTGTATATGATATCTACAGCCCAAGCAGAAACATTTACCCAGCCACATCTCGGTCTATTTAGAGAGGTGGTGACAGGAGTAATCAGAGAAGATGTCCGATTCAAACTCCGTCAATCTATCTTGTACCGTGCCATTAAGTTGATAAAGACGGAACTGTGGGGCTCAGTTGAGCTCATTAAGATCCTCCTTGAATCCGGAGCCGATCCTAACTGCCAGGATTACTTCCAACTGACCCCAGCCATGTACACCGCTAAGCATGTGCCTGAATATATTCGTAATGATGTTTTAGCTCTTCTTATCGAGTACGGAGGCCAACCAGATGTTAGAAGCAGTGAAGGTCTAACATCTATATTCTATACCGTAGGAACACTTATCAGATTAGACCAATGATACCCCAGAGCTCACAGTGCCTCGCGACTGAAGTAATTTTAGACAATGAAATCACGTACGAGGGAATTCTGCCTTAGATAATAGAAAACCTCGTTAATTTTCACACATAGGTTTGAGTGCTCTTACTCGTTTGGGTGTGTTTTTTTTTTTTTTTATTACTCCCAGGTCCACTCTGACTGATATAAATACGTACACCGGATGTCTGCCTTATTTAAAAGAAGACATACAAAATAGATTTGAGTGTTCTTACTCGTTTGGATGTTTTCTTTTTAATTTTTTTTTTTCGGGTCTCAGAAAATTTCTAATCCAGGGTCGAGTCGGCTTAATTTAAAAAAAATAAGTTGATATAGATTTATTCTATGAAAGTTACTATATCTTTTTCTCACATTATACATATCTGCTTGCTCCAATAATATATTGAGCTTACAGTGCCTAACTCCTTAGGAAGGCCGAACTCAAAAGCCTTAGTAATTTTGAACAGTGAAATCCTGGTGCCTTTATAGTATGTGGCCTACCCGGTTTGAATGTGTCCTACCTCAGAGTATATTATAGATATAAGTAGTAGGCAATTCATTGAAACTAATTATTTTTCACGTATATTCAATTTCAAGAAATGCAATTAGTCATAAGCTGTATATAGTAATTAAGAAAAATTAAAAAAGATGGTTAGCTCTTATTGAGTACAGAGGCCAACCAGATGTAGAAGTAGTGAAAGTTAGCATCTATGATGGTATGCTATAAGGGTGCTATCTGATTGTTCCAATAATATATTGAGCTTACAGTGAAACGGTCCTATTAATGTGTCCTACCCGGTTATATTTAGATATAAGAGTAGTAGGCAATTTATTGAAACTAATTATTTTCACATATATTCAATTTCAAGAAATGCAATTGTGTATATTATAGTATGTGGCCTATTTGATGTGTCCTACTCAGTAAGAGTATATTTATAGATACAAGTAGTAGGCAATTTTATTGAAACTAATTATTTTTCACATGTATTCAATTTCAAGAAATGTAATTCAGTCATAAGCTGTATATAGTAATTGCGAATGATTTAAACAATAAATTAACCATAACTTACATGAATCAGATCTATCTAATTCTAAAATATTCTGAAATAGGGTTAGCAGTTATTATTATATTATATAAACTTTTTTATGGTAGGCCGTATACTATAAGAGAGACATGGTTTGGTAGGCCACATTCAAAAGGTAGGCCACATAATATTATGGTAACAATAAATTATTAAATGCTTTTTGCATGATGAAAATATCAACCTGCCAAATTATCCATAGAATTTTTAATGTGTCGCTTGAATATGATTTTATATTTTTTCTAAATATAATACATTTTTAAATGCTTTTCCTAATTGAAAAAATATCAATCCAGCACTTACAAAGTATCCGCAGAATTTTTAATTATATTACCTACACTAGCAAATATATGCACCCTCCGGGTGCAAGTATTTAAGTTTTAATGTAATAAAATATTGTATTAAATTAGAAAGGCTAATGAAACTAAATAGAATACAGATAAAAAGTTTGAAACAGAGGAGTATAAAATAAAGATTTGAAACAGGGAGTATAATAATGGAACAACTGAAACTTACTCTTCCATCACTCTCGTCTTTCATTGTTATTTTTTAATTTAAGTATTTAGTTAAGGAGGAAGTAAAGAATAAAATGACAGTTTTTTATCTTGTTAATGGATTTCATTTAAGATTATTTGAAGAGATGTTGGCTTATATTCATTAAAATAAAACCAAACAGTTAGAAATCAATAATATAAGCACATATTTATTAAATTCGATTTTTTAATATTAATATGCAAATTAGCCCTTCCTATTTTGTGTATATACAAATGTTATTAATAATTGATAGCACAATAATGTAAAATATAATTGAGGTCATAGAGAATGTGATGTCAATAACTAAGAG
The DNA here is from genome assembly GCA_023376005.1 of Doryteuthis pealeii. NCBI lineage: Eukaryota > Metazoa > Mollusca > Cephalopoda > Myopsida > Loliginidae > Doryteuthis > Doryteuthis pealeii. Next base: position 1,791,155 of record CM042181.1, on the reverse strand, counting down.
AATAGTGACTTGAGTAGGAATATAGTTTCGATTACAGACAGAAAAACACACAATCTCCATTATAATAAGAGATATAATCATATAATTTTACACTGATGGATGCTATACCGTAGAGACTCATTTAGATTACTCCATTAACACTGTTGCATACTGACGTTTTCACAGTACCAATCGATACACGTTGTATACCCTTTTCTTGCTTCTTGTTTCTAGTCATCTTTTCTTCTGGCTGGCTTTGCTATTCTGATCGTCTATCATCTATCTTGCAATTAAGTTGCTAAAAACACAACCTGGAGGCTCGGTTAAACTCCATGAGATCATCCTTGAATCCGGAGCCGATTCTAATTACAAAGATTACGTTGAAGGGACCCCAACCATGTTTGCCCTTAAGCTTGTGCCTGTACATATTCTCAATTGTGTTTTCGCCCTTCTTAGTGAGGACGGAGACCAACCAGATTGTAGTCACAGTGAAGATTTTCCACCTCGATTGTATACCGTAGGGGCCAATTCAGATTACTCCATTAACACCCCAAAGCTTAGAGTGCTTAATCACTGAAGTAATTTTGAACAATGAAATCCTGTATGATGAATTCTACCTAAAATACTGGTAGACTATCATCTATCTTGGTCTGGTCTAGCGTCTGGTGTTGACTTTCTTGGGGACTTCGGGTCTGGTCTTCTATGGGGATTGCTCTTTATCAGAAGCCCTGTGTCATTTAGGTAATAAACACAAGACTTCGATTTACGTTTATGTTACTTTATTTCCAAATCCCCAACCCAGACAATCTGCGCAGATGACAGGATGCGCATAGAAATGCGACTTACACCTTCGAGCTCCATCCTGCTAACTGACCGAGTTACTTAGTATCTTTAAACCGGAACAGGGTCTTCTATGCCTTCCGGTTCTCACGATTTATCCCCGGAAAGCAAGGTGTGAGTGAGATCAAGCGCTGTCACTCACTCTCAAGGCCATCAGCTGCACTACTCGCCATTATGATTTCTACAATACCTTATATAAGTATTAGGAATCCAATAATTATGTAACAACACCCCAAAGCTTAGAGTTCCTCGCAACTGAAGAAATTTTGGACCAAGACACTATTAAGAACCCCATTTGCTAAATTCAAAAGGACACTTTTGCTTTTCACCGTTAAAATCCGGTTGTTTGTTAACATACGATTTTTGGATCCACTTTTTTAAAATTATAAAACTATAAACGAAAGACATGTTTTTATATTAAATACCTTTTTTTTTTTTTACTTATTTCATGTTGTTGTTAATTCAATAGCAATTTTTTTTTTAATTATAAAACTTTTAACGAGGGACACGTTTAACACTGGAATGATTAAAGCTATAAAACCGCCCTATCGTCTGGGGCGTTAGAATGCACCTCTGCAGAGGGGTAAGACTCCCCCCAATGGGGCCACCTGTTGGCCGTGGGTGGCGACCCGTGATGCTTAAGGATAGAGCCCAAGTGGATGAGCAGTTCATGACATGCAATACTCCACTTTGGCCCTATCTTGGGCTAGACGGGTGGTCGGAGAGGCCCCCTCTGATCAATCGCCTGGTCACGTCAAGCCCTAGAACCTATATGATTTTCCCAACCCTATTGCCCTTATGGCAAGCCCCAACCCTTTTATCATATGGGTGCTAGAAGGCGGTGGCTGCGGGTCTACATGTCCTGGGAATTACGTTAAACTCTATCTGATGAGGTTCCAGTTTTGGAGGTTTGGGGAATGTGGAGCACCCCTTCATCACCATTGCTCCCTGGTCCACTCTGACTCGGAGTGGTAGTACCTGTTAGGGTTCCATCTATGGGTTAAATAGAAAAATGTGTTTATAAAAAAATTGTATTGTCCATTAAGAATTGATTTATTTCAACATTTTTATCGGCATTAAATGACCCACAGAGGTTGATATGCCGTAAAACAAAACAAACAAAGCTATAAAAAGTATATTATAAGGTTATGATAATAACTGTTAACCCTTACCCTAATCTCATCCCTAACAACATTTTTAATATTAACTATCCTTACAGGCACATGGAAAATAAATAAACATGTCTTTCGTTTTAAGTTTTAATTTAAAAAATAACAATATTAGTTTATCTTTAGTGCAAAATTAATTTTTCACATGGGCTAACAACATGAAATAACTGATTTAAAAAAAAATTACAATCAAAAATATTTTAGTATAAAAATGTTACTAGTTTTTATCGGCCGGCTGTTTTGTTTACTAACAACCACTGAAAAGCAAAATCCAGTTCCTCTTTTGCGCTGGGGTGCCTAATGGTGTCATGGTCCGAAATTTGAACAATGAAATAAGGTATGAGTGAATTCCACCAAATATGAAAACGTGGATTCGAGTCAATGTAAATATAAAACCATTTCTTGGTGATAGCTTTTTTTTTTTCTGAATTAGTCGACACCTTCCTATTCGTGACCTCTAGTCAAGATTGAAAGTTTTACGCAGCAGTATCTCGGCAAATTTAGAGAAGTGGTCAGAGGATCTCGCTGTTCAAAGGCGGCAGACCATCTTCAACCGTGTAGTTAGGTTGCTAAAGACACAACCCTAGGTTGCACTCCTTGAATCTGGAGCCGATCCTAATTTTTCTGAATTAGTCGACACCTTCCTATTCATGACGTCTACAGTCAAGATTGAGAATTTTACACAGCAGTACTCGGCCAATTTAGAGAAGTAGTCACAAAAGTGTCAGGGAGGATCTCGTTGTCCTAATCCATCAGACCTTCTTGCACCGTGTAGTTAGGTTGCTAAAGACGCAACCCTAGGTTGAACTCCTTGAGATTCTCCTTGAATCCGGAGCCGATTCTAATTCCAAAGATTACGTTGAAGGGACCCCAACCATGTTTGCCCTTAAGCTTGTGCCTGTACATATTCTCAATTGTGTTTTCGCCCTTCTTAGTGAGGACGGAGACCAACCAGATTGTAGTCACAGTGAAGATTTTCCACCTCGATTGTATACCGTAGGGGCCAATTCAGATTACTCCATTAACACCCCAAAGCTTAGAGTGCTTAATCACTGAAGTAATTTTGAACAATGAAATCCTGTATGATGAATACTACGTAAAATAAAGGTAGACTTCGTTAATTTTCACAAATATATGCGAGTGTCCAGACCCGTTTGGATGTTGTTGTTTTTTTCCAGATCTCTCAAAATAGATGATACAGGTTCAAGTCGACATTTATCTTTTTTTATATAGTGATATAGTTTTTATTCAAATAACTATATTTCTTTTTAACAGATATTGTAAATTTATATAAACGAAAGTATTATTTGTTCTTAATAGAAAACTTTTTTTGAATACCTTTCTTAAAAGAAAAAAAAATCATACAAAGTTCTTATAGAATTTTTAATGTGTCCCCGGAACATGATTACATATTTGGTTCTAAATATAATAGATTATTAAATGACTTTCTTAAGAGAAAAAGATCAACCAGGACTTTGCAAAGTATCAGAATTTCTAATGTTACCTACATATATATATTTACCAAACCCTCCACACGAGCAGGATGTGACACAAGGTCAATTTCTTCAGCAAAGTTTAACAGGTTTGAATTCAGTTTTCCTTCTCCTAGACTGGTTACCTAGCCATGGTTAAATAACTTAGTCTGCTCTGCTATTTGTCCATATCTGGAGGGAGAATAGGATACATAAACGAAATTATTTGTTCTAAATATAATAGAATAGTAAAGACTTTCTTTAAGAAAAAGACTAAGCCAGATCTTACAATTTTTTTGTTGGAAACCTTCCGTCTATTTTAGACGATGGCGTAGTTTTTTTCTTACTCACTTACAGCTACGTGAGTGGCTGAACAGACCGATCCTCGAATGGCAGTCTCTGGTGCAATGGTTGCAAACAAAAGGTGATGCTTTCTGTAGGCGTTGGGGGTGCTGCTGTCTCCTTTCTTTTAGCTCTCTTTTCTATGGCAGCTTTATTCCTCTCTTCACTTCTTTTTGTTCCTTGTTTGACGAGGAGGCGCCAGGTTGCACGGTCTTCTGCACAAGCCTCCCACGTGTCTATGTCGATCTTACAAATAATCTGCCCAATTTTAATGTGCTACTTAAATATATAATATAATCTATTATCAATACTTGCAAAATAAAAAAAACACCCTCCGGGTGATGTATAAAATTAGGTACTAGCAAAGAAATCGGATACTACGAGTTTTAAAAGCGAATAAGAAATAATTAAATCTATTATTTAAGGTCAAACTTTGTCTAGATCGATAAGTAGTAACATAATAACCATCATTAAAAAAAGAAAAATATTACATATGCAGTTTATTTTTAATACATTTAAAACGATTTGCTTTGGTCAACTTCGACGCGATCCGCCATTCTGCCTCTTTTTCAAGGGTTTTAAGCGCTTATTTACAATTTTAATATAACATTCGCGATTGCAAAAATTGTTTTTTTTTTTAAATTCAGGTAATTATCCGATTTTAATGACATTTTAAAAGTCATTTTTGTCAAAAACGCATTTTACGCTCAATTTGCCAGTGCCTATATAAAATAGATTTTTGAAAAGAATGGGACATGTATTTATTAAAACTTCTTTTTAAAAAAAACCCACAGACCAGGAAATGTTGCGGCTCCGTTCTGAGCATATGTATAAATCAACTCTGCCCTCAGTCGGTAGAGCGATCGGTTAGAGACCACAAGGTTCCTGGTTCGATACCGGCCCGCGCCAACTCAGCATATGAATAGCGCAGGGATCTGCGTGGTAAAGTAAGGAGCTGATGGTAGGTGTAACGCTCCAACTCAGACGTAAGAACAATATCCTTGGTCTAGCGCTATTGAAAATGGGATAGACTCCCTCGCTGATTGGCTGATACCGACTTTAGGCCGCCCCGACGACTTTACTTTTAGTAACATTGACTATGATTTAAATACTCATTGATCAACTTCCATAATTCCTGAAATGACTGCGACAGAAGCAGTGACGTAGTTTTGGTTACAGACTAAATGTGATCGAATCTCAATTATATATAGAAGATAAGATAATATCTCATTTGTTGAAAGCGAAATCAACATCGGAGTAGGTAACGCATGGACTTCTGTTTATCGAGTGTCGTTGCTCGTTTAGATTGTAGTGATTGTCTGTCCCCGTTTGGTCTGGAATAGTTGTCTTCCCCTTTTCAGGTTTTCTATCGCTAGGTGTCCTGAGTATTTAGTCGGGAAAGCGGAAGTTTGCTCTCTATTTACTCTGGGACAGCTGACAGGACACATGGGTTAGACATTTGCGTCTGTATATTTTATGTGGGGAGCTTTGCCCCCCAGGCTAAGTAAGTGACAGTGCTTCGTGTAATCCCCGTCACTTGTACAGGACTAATTCCTATCTTCTTCGTACATCTATAGTGTACCTTTGTTACATAATTGTTAGTACCCTAAAACTTATTTACAGTAGTGTAGAAACTAAAATGGCTGATATAAGTTGCAGCCGGTGGCCATGAAATATTGAGTGACAAGGCTTGACCTCAGTCCTGATCCTCCTTCCGGTGGATACCGTGAGAGTCAGTGGAGAAGACTCTCTTCCGGTTTAGTTTAGAGAGTTCAGTTCAGTATCGACGGTGTTCAGCGCACGACCGACTCAATCTGCGCAGGTAGTCTGGTGGGGATATCGAAATAAAATATGATCTAAAGCAAATCGAAGTCTGGGTTATTATCTAAAAACTACCAATGACACGGGGCTTCTGATAAAGAGAAATGCCCAATGGAAGACCAGACACGAAGTCCCCTAGACGAAGTCCAGATGCTAGAAGAAGAACGTAAGATACCAAAGATGAGCAGAATAATAGAAGTAAAAAGAGTATACAACACCTTGTCTCGTATATGTTTCATTATGTTTCTACTTTGTCATGAGTATATGTATACCTTGTGCTGTATGAATTTGATATATTGAAAAAGCAAAAGATGTTTACAAATGCATGGGATCATCAGGAGAGAATGTGCAAACCGTTTCGGGGCCTTCCTCTCAACGGTTTTAAATAGCAACATCGGCCCATGTGGATCGGTCTTCAACAAATAAAAGGAACTTAATCCGACAGTGTGAATTTGATATATTGAAAAAACAAAAGATGTTTACAAATGCATGGGATCATCAGGAGAGAATGTGCAAACCGTTTCGGGGCCTTCCTCTCAACGGTTTTAAAAAGCAACATCGGCCCTCTCACTGATGTGAGGTCCCTAGGAATATCTGTATCGACCGCATGTGGATCAGTCTTCAACAAAAATAAAAATAAGACTGATTAAGTTCCATTTTATTTAACTTACTTGGGATGTATGTATTTTCTCCACGTGCTCAACAAATAAAGTCTGTTATTATTCTACGACTTATTTGTCCCGCCCTGTCGGATGGGGCGTTAGAAAGCACCGACACATGGGTTAGACATTTGCGTCGATACCTTTTATGTGGGGGGCTTCGACTCCCAGCCTGTCATAAGTAAGTGACATTCCTTCATGTACTCTACATCACATCTACAGGACGAATTCCTATCTTCTTTATACATCTATATTGTACCTTGTCTTGAATATGTGTCTATTTTGTCATGAGTATACGTGTACCTTGTAATGTATGTATTTTCTCCACAAATAAAGTATGTCTGTTATTGTTCTACAATTTCTTTGTCACGCCCTGTGGCGTTAGAATGCATCAACTGCACCTCTGCAGAGAGGTAAAACTCCCCGAATGAAGCCACCTGTTGGCCGTGGGTGGCGACCAATGATGCTTAAAGACGGAGTCTTGGTGGATAGGCCATCCATGACTTGCAATACTCCACTTAGACCCTTACTTAGGCTACATAGGCGGTTGGAGAGGCCCCATCTGATCAATCGGTCGGTCACGTCAAGCCCTAGCACCTATATGATTGCCCCAACCCTTTTATCATATGGGTGCTAGGAGGCCGTGGCTGAGGGTCTACATGACATTAAACTCTATCTAATGGTGAGGTTACAGGTTTGGGGAATGTGGAGCACCCTTTCATCACCAATGCTTCCTGCTCCACTCAGACCAGGAGTGGTAGTACCTGTTAGGGTACCATCTATGTGTTAAAAATGTATTTATAAAAAAATTAGAAAAATGTATTTATAAAAAGAAATTGAATATCCATTAAGAATTAATTTATTTCAAAACTTTATCGGCATTAAATGACTCACTGAAGTTGATATGCAACAAAACCAAACAAACCAAAACTTCTTTGTCGAAATATTACTTGTAGTTATATGCACCTACGTTGAAAGGTCAATAGGCATTCCAACTAATTTTAATACCTTAAACTCCAAGATGTTTTTTTTTCAAATCTCTCAAAATAGTGGATACAGGATCAAGTCGAGATGATATTTTGATATAGTTTGCTTTCATTAAAGTTATTATATATCTTTTTTACTCATTATGCAAATTTATAAAAACGAAACTATTTGTTCAAAATTTTTGATAGATTAAGTGTTTAGATTTTATTAAAAGAAAAAGATCTTCGAGAGAATCTTTAAAAGTTTATGTTAGCAACATATAATTTGATGCGAATATAAGTAAGATGAATATAGTACAATTACATCAAGATTATTTTTTTAGTAAAAATCATTCTCCAATGCATTTTTACAGTAAACATCATTGTACCAAGCCTCTGACATTAGTAAACCTGTTCTCATACCTCAGCAGCAATATCTCATCTACTGAAAGCGATGTCAGCGTACGTGTATTTAAAGCCCAGACTGTTGTTGACTGTCTATCGACTTTATGGAAATCTGATCACTGAGATGAAAAACAAATATTTTCGCAGCTACTATAATTTTTTTTTTTTTTTTTTTTACTTTGGAAATAATAAAACACAATTTTTGCATTTTGAACAAAAATAAACATTTTATATTTTATATTCTTATATCACTGTTTTTCTTTTTGTTCTGTATTTGATTGCCACGAATTATCTATGATAAAAAAAAAAAAACAGTTCAATAAATTTATGAATTCGTTATCATCATCATCATCATCATCATCATATGGTGCTGACAACACGGATTCCGATGACTCTCTCGCGCTATCCGTCTGGTTGTCATGCCGTTCAATCAATCAATCAATCACCCCACCGGGTGGATGAGCAGTCCATGACTTGCAATACTCCACGTTGGCCCTATCTTGGGCTGGACGGGCGGTCGGAGAGGCCCCTTTCGATCAATCGGCTGGTCACGTCAAGACCTAGCACCTATATGATTGCCCCAACCCTATTGCCTTTATGGCAAGTCCCAACCCTTTTCATCATATGGATGCTAGAAGGCGGTGACTGAGGGTCTACATGTCATGGGAATGACGTTAAACTCTGTCTGATGGTGAGGTTCCAGTTTCTGAGGTTTGGGGAATGTGGAGCACCCCTTCATCACCATTGCTCCCTGGTCCACTTTGACCCGGAGTGGTAGTACCTGTTAGGGTCTCATCTATGGGTTAAATAGAAAACATGAGTTTATAAACAAAATTGTATTATCCATTAAAAATGAAATTATTTCAAAACTTTGTTACCATTAAACATTTTTTTTACCAATAGAAGTATTCGGCATAAAATAACCCAAGCGGTTGACATGTCGTAAAACACAACCAACGAAACGAAAACAAACCAAATTAATCACCCCATCCACACAAACATGAATCTGTCTTGGCGAATGAGACACACAAAATTTTGTGGCTCCTCGAGGTACAGACGGATCACCTAATGCCGGCCAGGAGACCGGACCTAGTATTAATCGACAAGAAGAAGAGAACCAGCCATCTCGTGGATTTTGCCATCCCGGCTGACCACCGAGTGAAAATGAAAGAAAGCGAAAAGATAGACAAATACTTAGATCTTGCCAGAGAATTGAGGAAACTGTGGAACATGATGATGAAGGTCGTACCAATAATAATTGGTGCCTTTGGAACGGTAACCAAATGTTACATAATCTATGCGGTTGCATAAGATTATTGTCAATCCCCTGTAATTCTGAGGGGATGACCCTTTTCCTATCATGGCCGGGTCCTTCCATGGAAAATTACAGAAGCCCGCCAAATATGTGAAGTCACGTGGGACCTTTTTCAGAGTCCCCAATTTGCAGTTGAACGTCAGGCAGAGCGGTTGGCCATTTTATGCTCTGTCTAAACTGGAACTCACGCGCGCTATGTTAGTTAGCAGATGTCTGGGTTGGACCTGTTAGGGTCCCATCTATGGGTTAAATAGAAAAACATGAGTTTATAAACAAAATTGTATTATCCATTTAAGAATTGATGTATTTCAAAACTTTCTTGGCATTAAATGACCCACTGAGGTTGATATGCCGTAAAACAAAACAAACTAAACCATCTGGCGAGAGAAAATAATATCATTTGGAAGTTCAATCAATGAACAGCCGCCAATTAGGATCGAATTTGCGAATAGAAGCATTCTTACCAATAGAAGTATTCGGCATAAAATAACCCAAGGGGTTGACATGTCATAAAACCCAACCAAGAAGGGTCCTGAAGACCTGAGGAGACTTGCTGTCTTTTAGCCTCTAGTGAACCCCCGGCTACGGCAGGTGTGAAAAACTCCAATAATAATAATAATAATAACAATAATAATAATAATTGCTCAACTGAAAAGAATCAAGTGGATTATCTTCTTTTTTTTTTCTAAATAATAAACCTAATTCTAACTCCGATCAAATTGGACAGGGTTTATAATATCTTAGCGAGTTGAACTCTGGTGAGAGAAAATAATGATATTTGGATTGAACAGACGCCAATCAGGATCGAACTTGCGATAACGTTGGACTGTAGTTTTCAAACAATGACCTGCAAGCGAGAATCCGGATGACCAAATATCTTACTCACACCCGAATATTTTATTTTTTTATTTAAGTAATAAAAGCTTATAAAACCAAACAACGTATATTATACCATGTTTTTTTTTAATATTAAAATATTTTTAATCGTTCACCGACGGAAACATACGTATTAGGTCCTGGCAACATTTTTAAAGTTATTGTTGGTGCATTTTATCAGATTTTAAACTGTACGTTTTACGCTAAATTATGAGCTGTTATTTTTAGATTTTTAATGGATTCTATTACCTATCTATATTTATAAGTCTTTTAATTTTTAAGTGCTCGATTTTACTGTGGAGTAGAAAGTTGTATATTAAAACAGAAACGGTATAAAATGGCTGAAGGTAAGTTACTTTCGATTTTCTTTCCTTTCATTTAAGTTTGGATTTAAAGACATTTGTCAAAAATGTCTTCACACGAATATTTAATTTCTATAAAGGTTATTATCGTCTATCGTATATGGTGTATATATATTATAAAATATATTTATGTTGTGATGGAAAAGAAATTAATGTATTCCCTGTAAAGTTATTGATTATTTTTTTGACTGAATCAAAGATTTGAATTAAGATATTATTTTCTATTGGAATATTATACATATCAGTATATGATATATATATATAATGATGGAGATTCGCCTCCGGTTTTTGTCTGTAAAAAAAAAACTACGTCACTGCTTACGTCACATTACCCAAAATCATTATAACATGGAATTTTGAGTGTATTTACACTCAAAATTTGAACACGCCACATTAGACAGTCCTCATTGTTTTTTAAAACAAGTTTTAATAAATACATGACTAGTATTATATATATATATATATATATATATATATATGTATGTATATGTATATATATATATATATATATATATATTGTATATGTATAATGTGTGTAAGTTAAGAGAAAGGAAATGAATCCGACGGTATGAGTGTAGATAAAAGGATATGAAAACAACACAATATGCTGTTAAAATGAAAACATTTCATATCATATTCATAGCTAATATTGAACAATATTTTGATTTATAAACATCATCTTCAGAGCTTGTATTTTTTTACTCCGGATCGTCTCCTCTCGAGAGAGCAATGTTGATGAAGGGGTACTCCACATTCCCCAAACCTCCAAAACTGGAAACTCACCATCAGATAGAGTTTAACGTCATTCCCAGGACATGTAGACCCGCAGCCACCGCCTTCTAGCACCCATATGATGAAAAAGGAGTTGGGGCTTGCCGAACGCTTATATATATAATATATGATTTTCCCAACCCTAATGCCCTTATGGCAAGCCCCAACCCATTTTTATCATATGGGTGCTAGAAGGCGATATCTGAGGGTCTACATGTCCTGGGAATGACGTTAAACATTATCTGATGGTGAGGTTACAGTTCTGGAAGTTTGGGGAATGTGGATCACCCCTTCATCACCATTGCTCCCTGGTCCACTCTGACCCGGAGTGGTAGTACCTGTTAGGGTCCCATCTATGGGTTGAATAGAAAAACATCAGTTCATATACAAAATTGTATTATGCATTAAGAAGGAATTTATTGCATAACTTTGTCGGCATTAAATGACCCACCGAGGTTGATATGCCGTAAAACTCATTTGGTGGTTGCGCTGAAAAGAAGGAATCTAAGGAACGAAAAGGAAAAAGACAGAGACAGAGACAGAAGGTAGTTTTATGACTTAAGCTTTATTGACTGGGTCGTAGTCGCCTGTAGAAAGGTAATATCTCCCTGGCTAGTAGGAGCGACTAGACCCAATTTAGGCCTGACTCGAAATGACCGAGAGATACTTTTTTGGGGGTGGGGAGGGGGTGTCGAGCGACAGTCCTTTTTTTCGGACATGCGCGGAGGGTTCTTCCGGTTAAGGCCCCATAGGAGTTTGTTGCTTTTTTAATTCTAAAATTAGAATTTTCGTTTTATTTGAATCCCCACAATCTCAATAAGTCGACGGGGTGGCCTAAAGTCGGTATCAGCCAGAGAGCGAGGGAATCTATTCCCTTTCCATGTGCGCTAGACCGAGGAGATTTTTTAGCATTTGAGGTGGGGCGCTACGCCTACCATCAGCTCCTCACTTTACCACACAGATCCCTGTGCTACTCATAGGCAGAGTTGACGAGGGCCGGTATTGAACCAGGAACCTTGCGATTCCTAGTCAAGTACTCTATCGACTGAATATTCCCATATAATACACATTATTTGTATATACCATTCCCTCTATCCAAGACTGAAATAATTATATTCTTTTCTTGCAGCATCTCAAGAGAACACAACTCCTGAAAGCAGAACCAAGATAAATCTCGTCAAACGAATATTCCGATTAGTCAAGTATAATTCCTTGGGCGAAATCATGGAAATCTTCGACACCTTTCAGCCCGAAGAATGTATCAACATCGTAAATTCTTCGATCAATGGTTTCATTCCTCTCTATTTAGCAGTTAAGTATAACAACGTCGAAATCTCCAGCTACCTTATAGAACTCGCCCTCCTTGAGGGAACCGAAAAAATGTCCGAACGCTGGAAAAAATGCCGGCACCCACTCATTGCCGCCATAAAAGTCGGTAATCCAGAGATGATCCTACTAATCCTGCAACATCTATCCGACATCAACGACAAAATCGACGGTAGCTTCACGCCGCTAGCACTAGCTGCATCCCACGAGAATCTAATGTCCGTGAAACTTATAGTAGCGATGGGAGCCAATATTAATTGCTTGGGCTTTAATGGAAGGAGCCCTCTAATGGAGTCGACTTCGAATAGCGAAATCTGCAAGTTCCTGATCAGTCTGGGCGCGAACGTTAACCAGCAGGATGAGGAGGGCTTTACCGCCCTTCATATCGCCGTTGCTAGGAAACACAGAGAAAGCGTAATTCACCTAGTAAAGGCCGGTGCTGATTTTAAAATGCAAAGCCACGAAGGCATGAACCCTTTAATTTGGTCTACTATCAATAAAGACGATGAAACATTTAAATATTTCATCCAGCATCCCGACTGTTCGGCGTTAGATAAAATAGAGGCTTTCGAAATCATGAATGCCCGTTTCCTGGGGGCTCAAATGACAGATATAGTGCCATGGAGGGAAGCGTTACGGTTGAGGACGGAGAAGAATTTACCTAAGAACTGTCAGATTCCTGCTCGAGAGGTTTTTGGGTTTTCCCAAGAATTTACCACGGAGACAGAATTGGAAAATCTACAAGACAAACCTTTAAATCTTGCTTTCCAGAGTATTCTGGTCGTTGAAAGAATCATAGGAAGAAATAACAGACTCTATATGCTACTTCTGTTGCAAACGGCACTGATTGCCAAAAAGGCAAACGACATAGAGAAAGTTCGACAGTTAATTGATTATATTCAAGAGTATTCCCAAGAACTCTCGGTCCCTGTGACCGACAATTTTCGCTCGTTCAAATTTCTTTTTAATGAACTTGGCAAAGGTAGCCTTCAAAATAACCTCTTTGAATACGGGATGTTTTCTATTTTCAAAATAATATCCCAGGCAGCCGTGAAGGCGTGGAGAGAAGTGAAAGATAATGTGTATAAGAATCCTTATCTTGTTGATAGCAGTTATCACGAATTAGTCGATACTTTTCTGTATATGACGTCTACAATGAAGACTGAGAATTTTTCCCAGGATTACCACAGCCAATTTAACGAGGTAGTCAAAGAAGTAATAAGAGCAGATATCCGATTCCGACTCCGTAAGTCTATCTTGTACCGTGCAATCAATTTGCTGAAAACACAAGCCTGGGGCTCCGTTGAGCTCATTAAGATCCTCCTTGAATCCGGTGCTGATCCTAACTCCAAGGATTACTTCAGACGGACTCCAACCATGTATGCCCTTAAGCAAGTGCCTGAACATATTCGCAATCAGGTTTTAGTCCTTCTTACGCAGTACGGAGACCAACCAAAATGTAGAAACAGTGAATGTTTTACAGTAGGGGCACAATCAGATTGGTCCAATAATAACCCAGAGCTTACAGTGCCTAGCGACTGAGGTGATTTAGACAATGAAATCACCGCCCTGTCGGCTGGGGCGTTAGAATACACCGACTGCACCTCTGCAGAGGGGTAAGACTCCCCCAATGGGGCCACCTGTTGGCCGTGGGTGGCGACCCGTGATGCTTAAGGATAAAGCCCAGGTGGATGAGCAGTTCATGACATGCAATACTCAACTTTGGCCCTATCTTGGGCTAGACGGGCGGTCGGAGAGGCCTCCTCCGATCAATCGGCTGATCACGTCAAGCCCTAGCACCTATATGATTTTCCCAACCCTATTGCCCTTATGGCAAGCCCCAATCCCTTTTTATCATATGGATGCTAGAAGGTGGTGGCTGCGGGTCTACATGTCCTGGGAATGACGTTAAACTCTATCTGATGGTGACGTTCCAGTGTTGGAGGTTTGGGGAATGTGGAGCACCCCTTCGTCACCATTGCTCCCTGGTCCACTCTGACCCGGAGTGGTAGTACCTGTTAGGGTCCCATCTATGGGTTAAATAGAAAAATGTATTTATAAAAAAATTGTATTATCCATTAAGAATTGATTTATTTCAAAACTTTATCGGCATTAAATGACCCACTGAGGTTGATATGCCGTAAAACAAAGCAAACCAAATCAGATTCCTCAAAGTTGATGATACAGTCAACATGATTTTTAATAGTGTTTTCACAATATATGTTTCAATATAGTTTATATTCAAGTCGCTATGTCTCTTTTTAACACACAACGTAAATTTATAAAGACGAAAATATTATTTCTTTTTAACATAATAGATTATTAAATGTCTTTTTTAAGATGAAAATATCAAGCCAGATCTTACAAAGTATCTGCAGAATATTAATGTGTTATTTATACTAGCAAAATAAAAAAACACCCTCCGGGCGATGTAAAAATGAATTTTTGAAAGATATTGCCTGATGGTGTGGGATTTAAAAATTCATGTTTAGGGCCTCATCTGTGCGTAAAATAGATATGTTTGCAAATTATTATTACTAGTACAAAATAAAAATTTATGCAAATTATTAATACTAGTACAAAATAAAAAACACCCTCCGGGCGATGTAAAAATGAATTTTTGAAAGATATTGCCTGAGGGCGTGGAATTTAAAAATTCATTGTCAGAGAGTTTGTACACTAAGTAAGTAAAATCATCAAATTCATTAGAGGATTAAAAAATAAAACAATTTGAAATGTAAACTTTAAATATGTATTAAAATAAAACAAACTATATATAGATATATAATACCAGTCATGTATTTATTAAAACTTGTTTTAAAAAACAATGAGAACTGTCTAATGTTGCATGTTCAAATTTTGAGTGTATTTATTCTGTGATGACGATTTGGGGTAATGTGACGTAATTTTTGTTAGACAAAAACCGGAAGCGAATCTCTATTACTAATAGAAGATTGGACTAATAATTAATTAATTAATTAGGAATATGTGACACAATGGTTATGACGTGGAACCATGATGGTGGTTTAGTTAGGGAAAAGTTTTAGTAGTGGTGTGATCCGCATTAAAATAAAACAAACTATATATAGATATATAATACCAGTCATGTATTTATTAAAACTTGTTTTAAAAAACAATGAGGACTGTCTAATGTTGCATGTTCAAATTTTGAGTGCATTTATTCTATGTTATGACGATTTTGGGTAATGTGACGTAAGCAGTGAGGTAGTCTTTGTTACAGACAAATAGAGCGAATCTTCATTATTAATAGATATAATATAATTTGTTATAAATATAAGACACTATCTCATGATATTTTAATGGTGTTTTAGCACTTCTGAGTACGGAGTCCTTTTTAAAATGTATAAACAGTGAATGATTTACAGCTATGGACGGTATACTGTGGGGGCATTGTCAGATTAGACCAAAAATACCCCGGAGTTTACATTGCCTAGAGACTGTAATCATTTTAGACAATAAAACCACGTATGGGGGAATTCTGTCTTTAGATAATAGAAAACCGCGTTAATTTCCACATATAGATTTGAGTGTTCTTACTCATTTGGATGGGGGGGGGGTAGGTTTTTTTTTCTGATATCAGAAAATATCTTATACGGAATCAAGTCGATTTGATTCTTTGGTAATATGGTAATATATATTTATTTTATCAAAATCACATCTTTTTTTCCCACATTATACAAATGAACTTATTTTTCTTTCTAAATACTAGTACAAAAAAATAAAAAAACGCCCCCCGGACGATGTAAAAACAGATTTTTGAAACATATTGCCTGAGAGGTGGGAGTAAAAAATTCAATGTCAGCGAGTTTGTACCCTAAGTAAGTAAAATCATCAAATTCATTAAGGGATTAAAAAATAAAACAATTTGAAACGTAAACTTTAAATATGTATTAGAATAAAACAAACTATATATAGATATATAATACCAGTCATGTATTTATCAAAACTTGTTTTAAAAAAAACAATGAGGACTGTCTAATGCTGCATGTTTAAAATTTTGAGTGTATTTATTCTATGTTATGACGATTTGGGTTAATGTGACGTAAGCAGTGACGTAATTTTTGTTACAGACAAAAAACCGGAAGCGAATCTCCATCATTAATAGATATTAAATTATTAAATACTAATCTTGTGTCCTGGATATGTCGTTAAACTGCTCCTAATATTGAAGGTGCAGTTCTGGAGCTATGAGGAGTGTGCAGTACCCCTCCATCATTATTACTCCCAGGTCGACTCTGACTAAAGTAAACAGGTACTCTTGAATATTACCTTAGATAAAAGAAAACATCCACATATAGATTTGAGTGTTCAAACTCGTTTGGATATTGTTTTTTAATTTTTTCGGATCTCAGAAAATATCTGATACGGAATCAAGTTGATTTGATTCTATTTTAATATGGTAATACATTTTTATTTTATCAAAATCACTATATCTCTTTTTCACACATTATACAAATTTATAAAAATTAACCGATTTTTCTATCTAAATATATCAAATTATTAAAATACTTTTCTTGTGTTCTAGATATGATGTTAAACTGTTCCTGATATTGAAGGTCTAATTCTGGAACTATGAGGAGTGTAGAGTATTCGTCGATCATTATTACTCCCAGGCCCACTCTGACAAAAATAAACACGTACTCTCGAATATTACCTTTGATAAAAGAAGACATCCACATATAAATTTGAGTGTTCTTACTCATTTGGATGGCTTTTTTCTTGCTTTTAATTTTTCGGATCTCAGAAAATGTCTAATACGGAATCAAGTTGATTTGATTCTTTTTTAATATGGTAATATATATTTATTTTATTAAAATCACTATATCTCTTTTTCACACATTATACAAATTTATAAAAATGTACCAATTTTTCTATCTAAATATATCAAATTATTAAAATTCTGTTTTTGTGTCCGAGATCTGACGTTAAACTGTTCCTGATATTGAAGGTCTAATTCTGGAACTATGAGGAGTGTGGAGTACCCCTCCATCATTATTACTCCCAGGTCCACTCTGACTAAAGTAAACAGGTACTCTTGAATATTACCTTAGATAAAAGAAAACATCCACATATAGATTTGAGTGTTCTTACTTGTTTGGATATTGTTTTTTCAAAATTTTTTTCGGATCTCAGAAAATGTCTAATACGGAATCAAATCGATTTGATTCTTTTTTAATATGGTAATACATTGGACCTACGCACTCTTTTGCCAAAATCGGTCAGTGTGTTATGGATGATGATGCTTAGGTCATCTCAATATTGCTGGGCAGGGCAACACTGTGAGAGAAGATGGAGGGACCTCTGTAGGACAGAGACGAAGGCAGCAGCTTTGGTTGGGTCAGCTGCTTTGGCATTATCCACACAAGTGTGTCCATTTGATTTGACTCTGTGGAAATTTTTCATTAGGAGTTTTTAGTCTACAGCAGACGAGGGAGTGGTCTGAGTCACAGAGTTACATAATATATGCGGTTGCATAAGATTATTGTCAATCCCCTGAAATTCTAAAGGGATGGCCCTTTTCATATCATGGGCGGGACTTTCCATGGAATAGTACAGAAAGCCTGTGAAATATGTGAAGTCACGTGGGACCTGGTTGGGTCCTCAGTTTTCAGTTGGACGTCGGGCAGAGAGGATGACCTGCCTTAACTGGAGCTCACACTGCATACGCGCGCTATGTTAGTCAGATATTTAGTTACATGAAATTTATAGTTAAGGAAATAAAAGCTTAAGAAAAATAACACGGTCTTGTGATTAATGGGTGTCTTGGTAACAAGACTGATTAGAAGAAGAAATGAGTTGAGTGCGACCGACCACCAAGACAAAGTCACCAACACGAAGTTCAGAGACACTAGAAGAGACGTTAGAAGATGAACAGCAAAAGAATAGAAGAAAGTAATGAGTAGAGTATACAACAACAGTCTGCGCTGTGAAAGCTACGAGTTTAAAGGAAGCTGCTGAGGTCAGAGCGCTGTGCCAGGTCCAACTAGTGCCAGCGGCCAGATTGTGGGTGTCTCCAGGAGACTTTGTGACGAGGTTTTCGTGGAAAAGATGAGTTCGGGATGCATAGGTTGTGGTATGTACAGACCTCAAGGAGACGTTGCCCATTCTCATTAATTCAACTAATCCCATGATAAACCAAGCAAAATAGCCAGGAGTCGTGGTCAGCACCAACTCCTGGCCATTTTATGGGAATGTCAGTGAATTGAATTGATGATAATTTCACAGTTTAGGTATGGTTTGGTTTGTTTTACGGCACTTCAACATTCTTGGGTTATTTAATACCAAATCCATTCTTTTAGAACTACAGTAGTTAGATTAGTTCATCCATAGCTGAGGGGGTAGGGGTGCATACATTTCCCAAGAATGCTGGACCAAAATTAAACGTAATAACGGGTCTGGTGTTCGAACTCGCTCGCTATGATACCACTAATCTGCGTGTTTGCCAAAACACGAAAGGGACTCACCACTATAATTTTAGAATTTTCAAAGAAAGCAACTGAAGACGTGACTGTGTGCTGAAAAACTATAGATAATTTTATATATTATATAATTATTACTAGTACAAAATAAAAAACACCCTCCGGGCAATGTAGAAATAGATTTTTGAAACATATTGCCTAAAATTCAATGTCAGCGAGTTTGTACCCTAAGTAAGTAAAATCATCAAATTCGTTAGAGGATTAACAAATAAAACAATTTGAAATGTAGACTTTAAATATGTATTAAAATAAAACAAACTATATATAGATATATAATACCAGTCATGTATTTATTAAAACTTGTTTTAAA
This sequence comes from Doryteuthis pealeii, assembly GCA_023376005.1. Lineage (NCBI taxonomy): Eukaryota > Metazoa > Mollusca > Cephalopoda > Myopsida > Loliginidae > Doryteuthis > Doryteuthis pealeii. Next base: position 1,772,043 of record CM042181.1, on the reverse strand, counting down.
AAACAATGAGGACCATCTAATGTTGCATGCTCAAATTTTGAGTATATTTATTCTATATTATGATGATTTTGCGTAAGCAGTGACGTAATTTTTGATACACACAAAAACCGGAAGCGAATCTCCATTATTAATAGATATTAATATATTGATACTCTTGTTCCCTAATCTTCAGACCATTATCAACTTGTAATACAATCTGGTTAAGAATTAAACGTTGTAATAATTAGATTATTATAAAGTAATATAACAATATGTAAAAGCAATGATAACCAATGTTTTCTAAACTTGTTTTTTTAATTAACGCGTTTTGGTACCTTAATGGTGTTTTGAATTATATCTTTTTCAATGGTATGCAGATTTTCATGATGCCCGGGATCAGAATGATTTGTGAAAATGAACGATTTTCTTCTATTACCTCTGGTAGAATTCCCTTCTGGACTAGAGGGGGTCAGGAGTGTAGTATCTGTTCCAGTTACTATGCTCTGATTCTTACCTAATCCACCCGGCCTCGGCTGGGGGTCCAGTGTGCTTCGGCCACTAGACCGGTAAAGTACAATTAATAGCGTCGATCCCAGCCCCACCCCCCCAAAAAAAAAATCGACGCAATTTTTATGCGCCCACGTAAAAACGAGACCTTAAACTTAAGAGCTATTGCTATAGTTCAATATGTAAAATGTATAATAATCTTGATTTAACTTTCACTCTTCTTTCTTTCTTTCTTTTCATATTTTCATTATGTTCGATTGAAACAGATTATCGTTATCACTTCCACGCGCTCACATCTTCTCTATCTTTCTCCTACTCTCTTTCTTTCTTTCTATCTTTTCATTATGTTCGATTGAAACAGATTATCGTTATCGCTTCCGCGCGCTCACATCTTCTCTCTATCTATCCCCTACTCTTTTCTTTCTTTCTTTCTTTCTTTCTCTCAAAAAAGCATTGAAATGAATAAAGGCACTCAATTCATTTGTGAATAACAACTTTTGTTTTCTTTTTGTCACGGGTAGAATTCCTTGTGCTAATCGCACAGCCTTCCTTCATACGTCACGGGTAGAATTCCTTCATATATGGACAGCACCCCCAAGATGTAAAGTCCATAGCTGACGAACAATCTGCGTATTATCCTATTCATCAAAAAGATCTAAAACTACAAAGCGAAGATTTTGAGGCACATGCTTAAGGGCATACATGACTGGGGTCTGTCAGAAGTTATCCCTAGTGTTAACATCGGCTCCGATTTCAAGGAGGACCCTAGGGATTAGGGAGTTATTGTACTAATCGAACAGCGTCCGCATGATATACGGTTCATAACTAAAAAAGCCTCCAGAGATTATGTAAGATCGGATAAAAGTATTGAAACGAGTAGGGGCACTTAATCAATTTGTTCTCTAATCTCAGGCAGAATTCCTTCATACGTCATTCCATTGTCCAAAATTACTTATGTGGTAAGGAATTGTAAGTTTCGGGGTCTTTTTGTTGTAATCAGACATTACCCCTTAAATATATCGTCCATACCTGAGAAATATATATATATATATATATATATATATATATATATATATAATTTTATGATATATTGAATAAACAAATGATGTTTACAAATGCTTGGGATCATCAGGAGAGAATGTGCACCGTTTTGGGGCCTTCCTCTCAACGGTTTTAACTGCACATCGGCCCCCGCCTCACTGTTGTGATGTCCGTCGGAATATGTTTCGATCGGTCATCAACAAGAGCAAATACGGGATGAAAATGAAATGGTGCACATTCTCTCCTGATGAACCCAAGCATTTGTAAACATCATTTGTTTTTTCAATATATCAAATTCACACTGTCGGATTAATTTCCTTTTATTTTACATATAATGTTATGTATAAACTTTGTTTTTGTGAACGTTGTGTTTTTGGATTTTGAAGCATGGAAAAAAGACCCCCCCCCAAAAAAAAGATTTTTATTTTCAGCTGTTCTGTCCCTGGTTTGATTAATTCCGATATTTCGGGTGACATATACCTAAGAAATAAAGATTTTTCACAAAACTGGGTTTAATAACTAATTATTTACAGTTACTGATTTCTAATACTATCAGGTTATTCTTAAACGTATTAAAAGCAATCCTATATATATTTAAAAAAATTATCATATAAACACGAGACGCAATGACAACAAATAGGAACGCCGGTGAATGAAGAAAGTAAAAGCAAGAACGAATAACGGATCACGTACACACGAGGCACGGGTTAAAAAACTGTCCAATTTTTTCAAAAAGTCAACGACTCTGATGATGGATAAACATCCGAAACCTTTGCTAAGACGAACTTTGTATTGGTGACTATAAATTATATATATATATATATATATATATATATATATATATAATGTGTGTGTGTGTGTGTGTGTGTGTGTGTCTGTTAAAATAACATTGAAATAAGTAATATTTGTATATTCGTTCTTATTTAGTTTCTGTGGTCTGTCCCAAGTTATCCTTACGGCTCAGGCTTCAAGAGGACACTAAAGATCCCAACCGAAGCCCATGGTTCTTCCTCAACCAACTAAACTGAGAACTCGATGTATCCCGTTATCTTAGGTGAGATTTCATAGTCTAAAATCCATCATGTGTCTTTTACCTGACCCCCACCCACTAAACACTCGAATAAATATGATCCACAACATAAAGTTCCATGGAGTTATAATTCCGATATTTCGGGTTACATATCTCTAAGAAATAAAGATTTACATAGTATGTGGAGGAATAATTTGCATAATGATTTTAATAAAACTGGGTTTAATAACTAATTATCTACAGTTACTGATTTCTAATACTATCAGGTCATTCTTAAACGTATTTAAAGCAATCCTATATATATATTATATATATATATATATATATAATGTGTGTGTGTGTGTGTGTGTGTGTGTAAAATAATTTTAAAATAATATTTTTTATATTCGTTCTTATTTAGTTTCTGTGGTCTGTCCCAAGTTATCCTTACAACTCAGGTTTCAAGGAGGACTCTAAGATAGCAATATGAATATTTTAAGCTACATGCTTAAGGGCATACATGACTAGGGTACATCCGAAATTATCATTAGGGCACCGGCTTCAAGAAGGGCCCTAATGCACCCAACCGAAGCCCATGGTTCTTCATCAGTCAACTTAACTGAGAAATCGATGTTTCTTATTATATCAGGTGGGATTACATAGTCTAAAATCCATCATGTCTCTTAACTGACCCCCGCCCACTAACGATTCGAATAAATATGATCACAATATAAGTTCCAGGGAGTTATCGGACAGCGCCCCCAGGAGGTACGATCCATAGATGAAGAACCTCCGCTTTTTCAACAATCTGTTTGGGCTCCGTATTCTTTAAAAAGTTCTAAAACAGCAATGCGAATATTATTAGGCACATACTTAAGTGCGCACATGGCTGGGGTCCATCCGAAGTCATCCTTGGAGTTAACATCGGCTCCGGCTTCAAGGAGAACCCTAATGAGCTCAATTGAAGCCCAGAATTCTGTCAGCTTAAGTGCGCGGTGCAAAATAGACTGACGGTCAAAACTCGGAGATCCTCATTGAGGACTCTTTTGACCTCTTCTCTAAATTCACCGAGATACTCCGGGGAGGAATCAAAGAGTTCATTTTATACACCATGTACAAGAAGGTGTCGACCGTACTGGAATAATAGCTATCCACTAAAGAGTGAGATATAGATAGACGTTCTTTGACATAAAACCACAAGTCTAGAGCAGTCTGTGCTACTATTTTGAAAATATCAAACCCCCCATATCTAAAGAATTCTTTTGAAGAGTGGTTTTCAGCAATTTCAGTAAATAGAGTTTCAAAATAAAACATATTGGGACCAACAAAAAATTTTTCATGGCGATATTCTTGGATATGATCAATCAGCTCCTTAACTTTCTCCATATTGTTTTCCAGTTTGGCAATTAATGCCGTTTGTAAAAGAAACTGTAAATATAGTCTGTTATTTCTTCCCAGAATTCTTTCAGTGACTAGAATACTCTGGTAAGCAAGACGTAAAGGGTCCTCTCCTAGGTTTTCCAATTCTTCCTCAGTGGTAAATTCTACAGAATAATCCAGAATCGCTCGTGCAGGAACATGACATGTCTTGGAATACCGCCTCTCCACCTCGCTGCTAAAGCTCCCCTCCATGCTAATAAAACTGTTATCTGATCACATACATAAACGCATTTAAGAGTTCCAAAGCCTCTATCTTATCTATCTCCGAATAGGAGGGATGCGTACCCAAATCTTCAACAACCCCTAGGTTTTGATTGATAGCTGCCCATATTAAAGGGTCCAGGCCTTCGTGGCTTTGGATCCTAACATCAGCACCAGCGTCGATTAGGAGGTTGCTGCCTTCTCTATGATTCCAATAAACGGCTAAATGAAGGGCGGTGAAACCCTCTTCGTCTTGGTGGTTAACGTTCGCGTCCTTACTAATTAGGAATTTGCAGATTTCGCCGTTGCTAGTCGAGTTCATCAACGGGACCATTCCGTGCAAGCTCGGACGATTAATATCAGCTCCCATCGCTACTATCAGTTTCACGGCGATTATATTCTTAACTAATATAGCATAAGTGAGCGGTGATATGGGGCCGCAGATGGTGTCGTTTATATTGGGGAGGTGCTGCAGGATCAGATGGATCAGCTCTTGATTACCGTGCTCTAGGCGATAATGAGTGGATGGCTGGATCCTTTCCAGCATTCGGATATTTTCTCAGGTCCATGAAGGAGAGAAAGTTCGAGGAGGTAACGGGAGATTTCGACCTTGTCATCATGAATTGCTATATAGAGAGGTAGAAAACTATGATTTGTAGAACCCAAAACCTTGATGCATTGTTCGGGCTCAAGGGTTTCGAACAGTGCCTTGATCTCGTCCAAAGAATTGTGTTCGATTAATACGGATAGTCGGTTAACGATGTCCATCGTGGCTCTTGTGTCGAGAGTTGTGTTCTCTTGAGATGCTACAAGAAAAGAATATAAATAAATAAGTCTGAGAGAGAAAAGGGTTAAATCGAAGGTAACGGACCTATATTCGACCAAAGAAAGCGCGTGTGTAATGGTTAAAGTCATGGGAAATGAACTCGTCGGCCGAGTTCAAACCCGTGGTAATTGCATTTCATTTAGCGCTAATACCCTTGAGAAAGGTATGAATCCTACTCTCCCTCCAGCTATGGGTAAATAGTAAGGCAGACTGGGCTCTTTAATCTTGGTTAGGCAACCGGTCTAGGAGAAGAGAACTATGAATTCAAACCTGTTAAACCCCGCTTAAGAAATTGACTTTTGTCACATCCTGCTTGTGCGGAGGGATTGGTATATATATATATATATATATATAACTTAATATACCGAACTTGTTGGTAAATCCTCGCGGTGAGAAAAAAAAAACAGCAAATAGTTTGATTGTAAAAATATACTTCCAAACATCAACCGGGAAGAAAATTTTTTTTGTACCAACAAAAAATAATCTATTAGTACGATACTTTGGCCAAAAGAAAAATCAATTTATATGCATATATACATATAAGATATATATATTCATACAAACACGCCAGGAGATTAAAGCTAATAAGTAAAAAATCAGATCTTAGCCCTGAAGAGCATTAAGTGAAACTTTTAGTCGGACTCATTAGATTTTATCTTCATATAATATATATATTTATATATAATATAATAAAAAAAAGATTTTTATTTTCAGCTGTTCTGTCCCTGGTTTGATTAATTCCGATATTTTCGGGTGACATATACCTAAGAAATAAAGATTTTTCACAAAACTGGGTTTAATAACTAATTATTTACAGTTACTGATTTCTAATACTATCAGGTTATTCTTAAACGTATTAAAAGCAATCCTATATATATTTAAAAAAATTATCATATAAACACGAGACGCAATGACAACAAATAGGAACGCCGGTGAATGAAGAAGTAAAAGCAAGAACGAATAACGGATCACGTACACACGAGGCACGGGTTAAAAAACTGTCCAATTTTTTCAAAAAGTCAACGACTCTGATGATGGATAAACATCCGAAACCTTTGCTAAGACGAACTTTGTATTTGGTGACTATAATTATTATATATATATATATATATATATATATATATATATATATATATATATGTGTGTGTGTGTGTGTGTGTGTGTGTGTCTGTTAAAATAACATTAAAATAAGTAATATTTGTATATTCATTCTTATTTAGTTTCTGTGGTCTGTCCCAAGTTATCCTTACGGCTCAGGCTTCAAGAAGGACCCTAAAGAGCCCAACCGAAGCCCATGGTTCTTCCTCAGCCAACTAAACTGAGAAATCGATGTATCCCGTTATCTTAGGTGAGATTTCATAGTCTAAAATCCATCATGTGTCTTTTACCTGACCCCCACCCACTAAACACTCGAATAAATATGATCCACAACATAAAGTTCCATGGAGTTATAATTCCGATATTTCGGGTTACATATCTCTAAGAAATAAAGATTTACATAGTATGTGGACGGAATAATTTGCATAATGATTTTAATAAAACTGGGTTTAATAACTAATTATCTACAGTTACTGATTTCTAATACTATCAGGTCATTCTTAAACGTATTTAAAGCAATCCATATATATATATATATATATATATATATATATATATATATATATGTGTGTGTGTGTGTGTGTGTGTTAAAATAATTTTAAAATAATATTTTTTATATTCGTTCTTATTTAGTTTCTGTGGTCTGTCCCAAGTTATCCTTACAACTCAGGTTTCAATGAGGACTCTAAAGAGTCCAACCGAAGTACTTTGTCAGACAACTTTACTGAGGAATCGATGTATCCCGTTATCTTAGGTGAGATTTTATAGTCTAAAATCATCATGTACCATGAGGTACGATCAATAGCTGAAGTACCTCCGCTTTTTTAACAATCTGAGTGGCATCTGTATTCATCAAAGTATTCTAAGATAGCAATGTGAATATTTTAAGCTACATGCTTAAGGGCATACATGACTAGGGTACATCCGAAATTATCCTTAGGGCACCGGCTTCAAGAAGGGCCCTAATGCACCCAACCGAAGCCCATGGTTCTTCATCAGTCAACTTAACTGAGAAATCGATGTTTCTTATTATATCAGGTGGGATTACATAGTCTAAAATCCATCATGTCTCTTAACTGACCCCGCCCACTAACGATTCGAATAAATATGATGCACAATATAAAGTTCCAGGGAGTTATCGGACAGCGCCCCCAGGAGGTACGATCCATAGATGAAGAACCTCCGCTTTTTCAACAATCTGTTTGGGCTCCGTATTCTTTAAAAAGTTCTAAAACAGCAATGCGAATATTATTAGGCACATACTTAAGTGCGCACATGGCTGGGGTCCATCCGAAGTCATCCTTGGAGTTAACATCGGCTCCGGCTTCAAGGAGAACCCTAATGAGCTCAATTGAAACCCAGAATTCTGTCAGCTTAACTGCGCGGTGCAAAATAGACTGACGGTGCAAAACTCGGAGATCCTCATTGAGGACTCTTTTGACCTCTTCTCTAAATTCACAGAGATACTCCGGGGAGGAATCCACAGAGTTCATTTTATACACCATGTACAAGAAGGTGTCGACCGTACTGGAATAATAGCTATCCACTAAAGAGTGAGATATAGATAGACGTTCTTTGACATAAAACCACAAGTCTAGAGCAGTCTGTGCTACTATTTTGAAAATATCAAACCCCCCATATCTAAAGAATTCTTTTGAAGGGCTGTTTTCAGCAATTTCAGTAAATAGACTTTCAAAATGAAACATATTGGGACCAACAAAAAATTTTTCATGGCAATATTCTTGGATATGATCAATCAGCTCCTTAACTTTCTCCATATTGTTTTCCAGTTTGGCAATTAATGCCGTTTGTAAAAGAAACTGTAAATATAGTCTGTTATTTCTTCCCAGAATTCTTTCAGTGACTAGAATACTCTGGTAAGCAAGACGTAAAGGGTCCTCTCCTAGGTTTTCCAATTCTTCCTCAGTGGTAAATTCTACAGAATAATCCAGAATCGCTCGTGCAGGAACATGACATGTCTTAGGAATACCGCTCTCCACCTTGCTGCTAAAGCTCCCCTCCATGCTAATAAAACTGTTATCTGATCACATACATAACACGCATCTAAGAGTTCCAAAGCCTCTATCTTATCTATCTCCGAATAGGAGGGATGCGTACCCAAATCTTCAACAACCCCTAGGTTTTGATTGATAGCTGCCCATATTAAAGGGTCCAGGCCTTCGTGGCTTTGGATCCTAACATCAGCACCAGCGTCGATTAGAAGGTTGCTGCCTTCTCTATGATTCCAATAAACGGCTAAATGAAGGGCGGTGAAACCCTCTTCGTCTTGGTGGTTAACGTTCGCGTCCTTACTAATTAGGAATTTGCAGATTTCGCCGTTGCTAGTCGAGTTCATCAACGGGACCATTCCGTGCAAGCTCGGACGATTAATATCAGCTCCCATCGCTACTATCAGTTTCACGGCGATTATATTCTTAACTAATATAGCATAAGTGAGCGGTGATATGGGGCCGCAGATGGTGTCGTTTATATTGGGGAGGTGCTGCAGGATCAGATGGATCAGCTCTTGATTACCGTGCTCTACGGCGATAATGAGTGGATGGTTGGATCCTTTCCAGCATTCGAATATTTTCTCAGGTCCATGAAGGAGAGAAAGTTCGAGGAGGTAACGGGAGATTTCGACCTTGTCATCATGAATTGCTATATAGAGAGGTCCAAAACTATGATTTGTAGAACCCAAAACCTTGATGCATTGTTCGGGCTCAAGGGTTTCGAACAGTGCCTTGATCTCGTCCAAAGAATTGTGTTCGATTAATACGGATAGTCGGTTAACGATGTCCATCGTGGCTCTTGTGTCGAGAGTTGTGTTCTCTTGAGATGCTACAAGAAAAGAATATAAATAAATAAGTCTGAGAGAGAAAAGGGTTAAATCGAAGGTAACGGACCTATATTCGACCAATGAAAGCGCGTTGTGTAATGGTTAAAGTCATGGGAAATGAACTCGTCGGCCCGAGTTCAAACCCGTGGTAATTGCATTTCATTTAGCGCTAATACCCTTGAGAAAGGTATGAATCCTACTCTCCTCCAGCTATGGGTAAATAGTAAGGCAGACTGGGCTCTTTAATCTTGGTTAGGCAACCGGTCTAGGAGAAGAAACTATGAATTCAAACCTGTTAAACCCGCTTAAGAAATTGACTTTTGTCACATCCTGCTTGTGCGGAGGGATTGGTATATATATATATATATATATATATAACTTAATATACCGAACTTGTTGGTAAATCCTCGCGGTGAGAAAAAAAACCAGCAAATAGTTTGATTGTAAAAATATACTACCAAACATCAACCGGGAAGAAAAATTTTTTTGTACCAACAAAAAATAATCTATTAGTACGATACTTTGGCCAAAAGAAAAATCAATTTATATGCATATATACATATAAGATATATATATTCATACAAACACGCCAGGAGATTAAAGCTAATAAGTAAAAATCAGATCTTAGCCCTGAAGAGCATTAAGTGAAACTTTTAGTCGGACTCATTAGATTTATCTTATATATATATATATATATATATATATATATATATAACAGATTTTTGGACTGCTTCCTATTCCTATTTTTGTTAAATATCTATACACTGAAAATAAATAATATCAATTTTCATTGTATAATATCCGACCAGAAAAAGAAATCTTCATATCTTTGGTTCAGACAAAAATTTTATTTTTCATTTAAGTTATATTTTAACGGGATACGTTATTTTTTAATCAAAAATAAATATTTTCTATTAAGAATAAATAATATACGAGAGATGATGATAACTTTAATAGAAATCAAATAACCGGGTGAAAATACTTTTAGAATGTCTTCAAATCCAGATTTAAATGAAAGGGAAATAATTCGAAAGTAACTTACCTTCAGCCATTTTTATCGCTTTTTGTTTAGATATAAAACTCTTTTTTCCACAGCAAAACTAACCGTTTAAAAACTAAAATAATAGATAGGTAATAGAATTCATTAAAAATTTAAAAGAACTACTGCTTGTACTTTATCGTAAAACATACAGTTTAAAATCTGATAGTACAGCAACGATAATTTCGAAAACCGTAGACGTTGCCAGCATCTAATACGTATGTTTCCATCGGTGAAGTATTAAAATATATGATATATAAAAATGAGATTTTAAAAATATATATGGTTTACTTTTATAGGATTTTATTATTTTAATGAAAAGAAAGAAAAGCATTGGGTGTGATCAAAATTAAGTAAGAATCCGTCATCCGGGTTCTCGCTTACAGGATTACTTTGAAAACTACAGTCCAATGTTGTCGCCAGTTCGATCCTTATAGGCGGCTGTTCTATCAAGTGGTTGTTGGGTGATTGATTAATTTGAATGGTATAACGACCTACCTTGGGATATTTCATCTGTAACGGTTAGGAAATTACGTACATTGTATATTCATATTATTTGTGTAGTTTAGATTGGAATACTTTAACCCTATATATATATATATATATATATATATATATATATAGAAAAGAAAATATTTAAAAAATATAACAAACACAGGATGTTACGATCAGGAAACAATTTTTAGTGTCAATACTTAAGCATTTCGGTATTTTATACCATCTTCAGGACACTGTTAGGTGAGAACAAAATGAAAGATGTTAAGTGTATAGTGGTTGTGTGAATCTGATGCTGTTAACCGTTAATTTTCATATGCGCGTTTGTTTACGAAAAGCAAATGACGTGATCAATGCATGTGCAAAAATGGAAGGCGAAGAACATATAATGGCGCATGCTTTAACGTGAATAAGCTGAGAACGAAAATTAACGGTTAACAGCATCAGATTCACACAACCACTATACACTCAACATCTTTCATTTTGTTCCTCACATAAACATCACCTAACAGTGTCCTGAAGATGGTATAAAATACCGAAATACTTAAGTATTGACACTAAAAATTGTTTCCTGATCGTAACATCCTATAGGGTTGATAATATATATATATATATATATATATATATATATATTTATCATGTTATAACGAGTCTTGTTATAAACATCTTCTGTCGGGAGACCACAAACGGTAATCTATCGAGAATGTTTTCTGGTATGTCTTTATGTAGTAGTCCATAGAATGACGTTGCTTATGAGTTCATTAGAACTTTTTTGTTTAAATCACAAACAAGAAATAACGAACATAACGAGTTCTTACAACCCACCCAAAAAAAACAGACAATTCAAAGATCAATTTATGCAACTGGGGAAAAATTACTCACCATTATCTTGAAATATAAGTAGAACAGTCCGTTTGTTTTCAACAGTGTTAGTTTCTTTATTGACATGTTTTTAGCAGAATTCTGTATTCATGGTTCTTATACTAAAAAAAACTCTCGCATAGAAACTCATAAAAATCTTCTGATATAATTATTTAGACTCTTATCTTAATTGTAAAAAAAGGTTCATTTTTACATATTTCATAAAATAAAATATGGTGGGGTAGACCTCATAAAAATATTTGCCCTGATATATTTTAGGAAAAAAACAATTTCAGACATATTTTCAGCAAAAGGTAAGTAATTATGGACATTTTCGTGAAAATCGGACAATTAATTGATTTTTTAGAGAATTTTTAAGAAAGCCTCTATTCATAACTTGTTTTTGGCTACGTTAAATTTCAAATTGCATAAATGTAAACATTGTTTTTCGTTCATAATTTACATTATTTCTGTAAGCTGAATTTTAAAAAAAAAATCAGTTTTTATGTTTCTTCTTTTGAGTGGACAAAAAATTTCCAAGAGAATATTAACCTTTTTGCAAGTTTCATTGTTAAATATGGAGGAGGGGTAAATCTCACAGGGAAAATTGGTGATACCTAGAGTACATCCTTACTTCTCTAGCAATGTCAAGCATGTTCTTTTACATTTTTGTTGGATGGTCTGTGTGATAGGTGGTAAGTGTCCGTATAGCTACTGTTTTGTAGGGTGCTGCGTCCGAGTTTTGTTAGAATCCTTGTGTAGTTTTTAATCTAGCTTTTTATCCAAGCGTTTTATTATAGACATAGTAGTGCAGCTGTATATTAGTACTGATATGGCTACTGCTTGAAATAATTCTCGTTTTATTAAAACTAAAAACAATAGATTTTAAGGACACTAGCTTCGAACCAATTATTGAACCTACGCACTCTTTTGCCAAAAACGGTCAGCGTGTTATTGATGATGATGCGTAGGCCATCTCAATATTGATGGGCAGAGCAACACTGTGAGAGAAGGTGGAGGGACCTCTGTATGGCATAGACGAAGGCAGCAGCTTTGGTTGGGTCAGCTGCTTTGGCATTATCCACACAAGGGTGTCCATTTGATTTGACTCTGTGGAAATTTTTCATTAGGAGTTTTTAGTCTACAGTAGACGAGGCAGTGATCTGAAAGCTACGAGTTTAAAGCTGTGAAAGCTTCGAGTTTAAAGGACGCTGCTGAGGTCAGAGCGCCGTGCCAGGTCCAACTAGTGCCAGCGGCAAGAATGTGGGTGTCTTCAGGAGACTTTGTGACGAGGTTTTCATGAAAATATGAGTTCTGGATGCATGGGTTGTGGTATGTGCAGACCTCAAGGAGACGTTGCCCATTCTCATTGGTTTATTTGTTTTACGGCACTTCAATATTCTTGGGTTATTTAATACCAAAGCCGCTCTTTTAGAACTGTTAGATTAGGTCATCCATAGCTGAGGGGAGGGTAGGGGTTCATACATTTCCCAAAAATGATAGACCAAAAGTAAACGGGTCTGGAGTTCGACCTCGCTCTCTAATATATCACTGATCTGCGTGTTAGCCACTACACCAAATGGACTCCCCACTAGAATTTTAAATTTTTCAAAGAAAGCAACTGAAGACGTGACTATGTGTGCTGAAAAACTATATATAATTGTATATATTGTATTATTATTACTAGTACAAAATAAAAAATAACCTCCGGGCGATGTAAAAATAGATTTTTGAAACATATTGCCTGAGGGGTGGGAATAAAAAATTCAATGTCAGCGAGTTTGTACCCTAAGTAAGTAAAATCATCAAATTCATTAAAGGATTAAAAAATAAAACAATTTGAAATGTAAACTTTAAATATGTATTAAAATAAAACAAACTATATATAGATATATAATACCAGTGATGTATTTATTAAAACTTGTTTAAAAAAAAAAACAATGAGGACTGTCTAATGTTGCATGTTCAAATTTTGAGTATATTTATTCTATGTTATATATATATAATATATATATATATATTATATATATATATATGTGTGTGTGTGTGTGTGTGTGTTAAAATAATTTTAAATAATAATTTTTTATATTCGTTCTTATTTAGTTTCTGTGGTCTGTCCCAAGATATCCTTACAGCTCAGGTTTCAAGGAGGACACTAAAGATCCAACCGAAGTACTTTGTCAACCAACTAACTGAGAATCGATGTATCCCGTTCTTAGGTGAGATTTCATAGTCTAAAATCAATCATGTGCCTTTTACCTGACCCCCCACCCACCCACTAACCACTCGAATAAATATGATCCACAACATAATGTTCCAGGGAGTTACGACAGTGCCCAGGAGGTACGATCCATAGCTGAAGAACCTCCGCTTTTTTAACAATCTGAGTGGCATCTGTATTCATCAAAGTATTCTAAGATAGCAATGTGAATATTTTAAGCTACATGCTTAAGGGCATACATGACTAGGGTACATCCGAAATTATCCTTAGGGCACCGGCTTCAAGAAGGGCCCTAATGCACCCAACCGAAGCCCATGGTTCTTCATCAGTCAACTTAACTGAGAAATCGATGTTTCTTATTATATCAGGTGGGATTACATAGTCTAAAATCCATCATGTCTCTTAACTGACCCCGCCACTAACGATTCGAATAAATATGATCCACAACATAAAGTTCCAGGGAGTTATCGGACAGCGCCCCCAGGAGGTACGATCCATAGATGAAGAACCTCCGCTTTTTCAACAATCTGTTTGGGCTCCGTATTCTTTAAAAAGTTCTAAAACAGCAATGCGAATATTATTAGGCACATACTTAAGTGCGCACATGGCTGGGGTCCATCCGAAGTCATCCTTGGAGTTAACATCGGCTCCGGCTTCAAGGAGAACCCTAATGAGCTCAACTGAAGCCCAGGATTGTTCCTCTGTCAGCTTAAGTGCGCGGTGCAAAATAGACTGACGGTCCAAAACTCGGAGATCCTCATTGAGGACTCTTTTGACCTCTTCTCTAAATTCGCCGAGATACTCCGGGGAGGAATTCAAAGAGTTCATTTTATACACCATGTACAAGAAGGTGTCGACTGCACTGGAATAATAGCTATCCACTAAAGACGGAGATATAGATAGACGTTCTTTGACATAAAACCACAAGTCTAGAGCAGTCTGTGCTATTATTTTGAAAATATCAAACCCCCCATATCTAAAGAATTCTTTTGAAGAGTGGTTTTCAGCAATTTCAGTAAATAGAATTTTAAAATGTAACATATTGGGACCAACAAAAAATTTTTCATGGCGATATTCTTGGATATGATCAATCAGCTCCTTAACTTTCTCCATATTGTTTTCCAGTTTGGCAATTAATGCCGTTTGTAAAAGAAACTGTAAATATAGTCTGTTATTTCTTCCCAGAATTCTTTCAGCGACTAGAATACTCTGGTAAGCAAGACGTAAAGGGTCCTCTCCTAGGTTTTCCAATTCTTCCTCAGTGGTAAATTCTACAGAATAATCCAGAATCGCTCGTGCAGGAACATGACATGTCTTGGGAATACCGCCTCTCCACCTCGCTGCTAAAGCTCCCCTCCATGCTAAAAACTGTTATCTGATCACATACAAACACGCATTTAAGATTTCCAAAGCCTCTATCTTATCTATCTCCAAATAGGAGGGATGCGTACCCAAATCTTCAACAATCTCTAGGTTTTGATGAAGCTGCCCATATTAAAGGGTCCAGGCCTTCGTGGCTTTGGATCCTAACATCAGCACCAGCGTCGATTAGGAGGTTGATGCCTTCTCTATGATTCCAATAAACGGCTAAATGAAGGGCGGTGAAACCCTCTTCGTCTTGGTGGTTAACGTTCGCGTCCTTACTGATTAGGAATTTGCAAATTTCGCCGTTGCAAGTCGAGTGCATCAACGGGACCATTCCCTGCAAGCTCGGTCGATTAATATCAGCTCCCATCGCTACTATCAGTTTCACGGCGATTATATTCTCAACTAATATAGCATAAGTGAGCGGTGATATGGGGCCGCAGATGGTGTCGTTT
Source organism: Doryteuthis pealeii (assembly GCA_023376005.1). Lineage (NCBI taxonomy): Eukaryota > Metazoa > Mollusca > Cephalopoda > Myopsida > Loliginidae > Doryteuthis > Doryteuthis pealeii. Next base: position 1,756,667 of record CM042181.1, on the reverse strand, counting down.
ATATTGGGGAGGTGCTGCAGGATCAGATGGATCAACTCTTGATTACCGCTCTACGGCGACAATGAGTGGATGGCTGGATCCTTTCCAGCATTCGGATATTTTCTCAGGTCCATGAAGGAGAGAAAGTTCGAGGAGGTAACGGGAGATTTCGACCTTGTCATCATGAATTGCTATAGAGAGAGGTAGAAAACTATGATTTGTAGAACCCAAAACCTTGATGCATTGTTCGGGCTCAAGGGTTTCGAACAGTGCCTTGATCTCGTCCAAAGAATTGTCTTCGATTAATACGGATAGTCGGTTAACGATGTCCAGCGTGGCTCTTGTGTCGAGAGTTGTATTCTCTTGAGATGCTACAAAAAAAGAGTATAAATATAAATAAATAAGTCTAAGAGAGAAAAGGGTTAAATCGAAGGTAACGGACCTATATTCGATCAAAGAAAGTGGTGTAATGGTTAAAGTCGCCCGCCCGAGTTCAAATCTGTGGTAATTGCATTTCATTTAGCGCTACTACCCTTGGGAAAGGTATGAATCCTACTCTCCCTCCAGCTATGGGAAAATACTGGGACAGGCTGGACTCTTTAACTTGGTTAGGCAACCGGTCTAGGAGAAGGAAAACTCTGAATTCAAACCTGTTAAATTAAGAAATTGACCTTTTCCCGTGACATTAACCCTTGCACGCGCTGCCTACATGATATACTCCGTATACTTATATCAAAATGAAAATATCTCCTTCGTATATATAAAGAAGAGTCTCTCTTATTCGCATCAAACAGGCAGTCCCATTAGTGTGTGTGTGGGGGGGGTTCAAATTGTCGACCGATTGTTTTAAATGTCTTCAAATGCAGATTAAAATGAAAGAAAAAAAATTCGAAAATAACTCATCATATAAAGTTAAACCTAAGGCATCAGATATACCTACTAACAGATCTTTGCCCTGAAGAGCTAATATGCGAAACTGTTAGTAGGTATATATGACTCATTAAGTTTAACTTTATTATTTCCTCTAGTTAGGTATTGAGCACTCTTTAGCTTTAGAAAATCCTGGAGGTATATATATATATATATATATATTTCTTTTGGCCAAGTATTAACCGATTATTTTCGGTTGGTCTTTTCTTTGTTTTCAAATTTTTCACCAGGTCATGTTTGGTAGTATATTTTTACAATCAAACTATTTGCCGTGTTTTTTTTCTTACCGCAAGGGTTTACAAACATGTTTATATATATATATATATATATCTTTTATTTTGGAAGTACCTCGCAGACGGCGATGGTGTCATTCCATATCTTCAGTTGTGGACCAGCTGGTGGCTCATGAGTTCAATTCTGGACTTGCAAATATGGTTGCACACATTGCATGGGAAATTCCCATCTACATTTGGTTGTTTATGACAATGAAGACGTTGCTGTTCTCTAGTGAAATTACAGATGGTACGCAGAGGACAGGAGCCCCACCCCCGAAGTTCTTCAAAGATCATATTAAGACAACGCTGAAGAAATGTACCACCACACCTTCAAGCGTGGAAGATCTGGAATGCAACACACAGGGTTGACTAGACGACTGCGACACAGAAGCTAAGCAGCTCAATAATGATGTCATATATATATATATATATATATATATATCTTATTATAATGGAGATTGTGTGTTTTTCTGTCTGTAACCGAAACTAAATTCCTACTCAAGTCACAATTCTCTTAGTTATTGACATCACATTCTCCATGATTTTATTTTTTATCTAAACCTCAATTATTAATAAAATTGTCTTACATTATTAATACTGTTAACTATGTCTCCATACTGGCAACATGCAATTATATTTATATATACAACAAAATAGAGGTTTACAGTGTGAACGGGAAGGCTAATTTGCATATTAATATTAAAAAATCGAATTTAATAAATATGTGCTTAGTATTATTGATTTCTAACTGTTTGGTTTTATTTTAATGAATATAAGCAAAAATCTCTTCAATGAATCTTAAATGAAATCCATTAACAAGATAAAATAACTGTCATTTTATTCTTTACTTCCTCTTTTAACTAAATACTTAAATAAGAAGAACTAACAATGAAAGACGAGAGTGATGGAAGAATAAGTTTCAGTTGTTCCATTTTTTATTATACTCCCTCTGTTTCAAAACTTTTATTATACTCCTTCTGTTTCAAATCTTTTTATCTGTATTCTTATTTAGTTTTATTAGTCTTTCTAATTCAATACAATATTTTATTACATTAAAACTTAAATACTTGCACCCGGAGGGTGCATATATTTGCTAGTATAATTTAATATACCAAACTTGTTGGTAAATCCTCGCGGTGATAAAAACTCTAGTTTGATTGTAAAAATATACTACCAAACATCACCCGGGAAGAAAAATCTTTTTTAAAAAAAGAAGAAAAGACCAAGATAATCGTACCAACAAAAAAAATCTATTAGTACAATTTTTTGGCCAAAAGAAAAAAAACAATTTATATGCATATATACATATAAGATATATATATATATATACATACAAACCCGCCAGGAGACTAAAGCTAATAAGTAAACAGTCAGATCTTAGCCCTGAAGAGCATTAAGCGAAACTTTTAGTCTGACTCATTAGATTTATCTTATATATATATATATATATATATATATATATATATATAATATACAGATTTTTGGACTGCGTCCTATTCCTACTTTTGTTAAATATCTATACACTGAAAATAAATAATATCAATTTTCATTGTATAATATCCGACCAGAAAAGAAAATCTTAATATCTTTGATTCAGACAAAAAAATAACTTTTATTTTTCATTTTAGTTATATTTTTTGGGGATACGTTATTTTTTAATCAAAAATAAATATTTTCTATTAAGAATAAATACTATACGAGAGATGATGATAACTTTAATAGAAATCAAATAACCGGGTGAAAATACTTTTAGAATGTCTTCAAATCCAGATTTAAATGAAACGGAAATAATTCGAAAGTAACTTACCTTCAGCCATTTTTATCGCTTTTTGTTTAGATATAAAACTCTTTTTTTCCACAGCAAAACTAACCGTTTAAAAACTAAAAGACTAATAGATAGGTAATAGAATTCATTAAAAATTTAAAAGCACTACTGCTTGTACTTTATCGTAAAACATAGAGTTTAAAATCTGATAGTACAGCAACGATAATTTCGAAAACCGTAGACGTTGCCAGCATCTAATACGTATGTTTCCATCGGTGAAGGATTAAAAATATATTGATATATAAATATGATATTTTAAAAGTATATATGGTTTACTTTTATAGGATTTTATTATTTTAATGTAAAGAAAAGCATTGGGTATGATCAAAATTAAGTAAGAATTTCCGTCATCCGGGTTCTCGCTTACAGGTCATACTTTGAAAACTACAGTCCAACGTTGTCGCCAGTTCGATCCTTATTGGCGGCTGTTCTATCAATTGGTTGTTGGGTTGATTGATTAATTTGAACGGTATAACAACCTAACTAGGAATATTTCATGTGTAACGGTTAGGAAATTACGTACATTGTATATTCATATTATTTGCATTTTATATATGTATAGCTCAGTCGGTAGAGCGTTCGGCTAGAAACCACAAGGTTCCTAGTTCGATACCAGTTCTCGCCAACCCGGTGTATGAGTAGCACAGGGATCTGTGCGGTAAAGTAAGGAGCTGACGGTAGGTGTGGCGCTCCACCTCAGACGGTAAAATAATCTCCTTGGTCTAGCGCAAGTGAAAAGGGGATAGACTCCCTCGCTGTCTGGCTGATACCGACTTTAGACCGCCCCGACGACTTTACTTACTTATATGTATAGATAGATCTATGTCTAAAATATCAAGATTGAAGCTGTATTTCCCAAGATAGAAATGAACAATGAATTTTTTTTCAGAATACAAGGTGTGTCAAAAAGCATCTTCAGTCTTTATACTTTTTGGTTTGGTTTGTTTTGTTTTACGGCATATCAACTTCAGTGGGTCATTTAATGCCGATAAAGTTTTGAAATAAATCAATTCTTAATGGATAATACAATTTTTTTATAAATACATTTTTCTATTTAACCCATCAATGGGACCCTAACAGGTACTACCACTCCGGGTCAGAGTGGAACAAGGAGGGATGGTGATGAAGGGGTGCTCCACATTCCCCAAACCTCCAAAACGAACCTCACTATCAGATAGAGTTTAACGTCATTCCCTGGACATGTAGACCCTCAGTCACCACCTTCTAGCACCCATATGATAAAAAGGGGTTGGGGCTTGCCATAAAGGCAATAGGGTTGGGAAAATCATATAGGTGCTAGGGCTTGACGTGACCAGCCGATTGATCAGAGGGGGCCTCTCTGACCGCCCGTCTAGCCCAAGATAGGGCCAAAGTGGAGTATTGCATTATACTTTTTGACACACCTTGTATTCAGCAGAACTGGAGCCTCGCCATTATATGCAGTTTAATGTTATACGCTTGGCACACCTTTGGTGGGGGGGGGTATTACTTCTTTGCAGTCAGCATATTCTAAGCCCACTAACAGGGGGGGTATTTTGTTTATTTAAGTATATTTGGATCAGTTTAGGTCAGTGGATAGAGCATCCGCCAAGGAACCAGGAGGTTGTGTATTCGATAATGGCCCTCACAAACTCAGCGCATAACTTGCACAGCTTAGATAAAGTGGGGATTTGATGGTAGGTGTATTGCTCCACGACTGATGCAAAAAAATCTCCCTGGTCTGGCGCTAGTGAAAAGGTGATAGACTCCCTTGCTGTCCGGTATAACAACCTATATACGGGTATTTTATGTGTAACGGTTAGTTCTGCTGTATGCAAGGTGTGCCAGCTTCAATCTTGATATTTTAAAGATACATCTATCTATTCATATATAAAAGGCAAATAATATGAATATACAATGTACCCCACCATATTTTATTTTATGATATATGTAAAAATGAACCTTTTTTTACTATAAAGATAAGAGTCTGAATAATTATACCAGAAGATTTTTATGAATTTCTATGCGAGAGTTTTTTTTAGTATAAGAAACATGAATACAGAATACTAAAAAAATGTCAATAAAGAAACTAAAATGTTGTAAATAAACGGACTGTTTTACTTATATTTCAAGATAATGGTAAGTAATTTTCCCCAGTTGCATAATTTGATCTTTGAATTATCTGGGGTTTTTTGTAACAACTCGTTTTGGTCGAGATTTTCTTTTTAAATTGTTCAAAAATATCTACGTTCTTTCTTCAATATGGCCAAAACTGATCACGTGACATATTTTGGTTGGACCTAATGAACTCATAAGCGACGTATTCTATAGACTTCGACATAAGGACATACGAGAAAAAATTCTCGATAGTTAACCGTTTGTAGTCTCCCGACAGAAGATGTTTATATCAAGACTCGTTCTTAGGGGTTGATATATATATATATGGTCTAAAGTATTCCAATCTAAACTACACAAGTAATATGAATATAAAATGTACGTAATTTCCTAACCGTTACACATAAAATATCCCTAGGTAGGCCGTTATACCATTCAAATTAATCAATCACCCCAACCACCATTCATGTGGGTTTAGCAGCCGCCAATAAGGATCGAACTGGCGACAACGTTGGACTGTAGTTTTCAAACTATGGCCAGTAAGCGAGAACCCGGATGACGGAACTTCTTACTTAATTTTGGTCACACCCAATGCTTTTCTTTTCTTTTCATTAAAATAATAAAATCCTATAAAAGTAAACCATATATACTTTTAAAACCTCATTTTTATATATCAGTATATTTTTAACCCTTCACCGATGGAAACATACGTATTAGATGCTGACAACGTCTACGTTTTTCGAAATTATCGTTGCTGTACTATCGGATTTTAAACTGTATGTTTTACGATAAAGTACAAGCAGTAGTACTTTAAAATTTTTAATGAATTCTATTACCTATCTATTAGTCTTTTAGTTTTTAAACGGTTAGTTTTGCTGTGGAAAAAAGAGTTTTATGTCTAAACAAAAAGCGATAAAAATGGCTGAAGGTAAGTTACTTTCGAATTATTTCCCTTTCATTTAAATCTGGATTTGAAGACATTCTAAAAGTATTTTCACCCGGTTATTTGATTTCTATTATGGGTATCATCATCTTGTGTATATCATTTATCTTTAATAGAAAATATTTATTTTTGATTTAAAAAAAAAACCTATCCCGTTAAAATATAATAAATATGAAGTTATTTTTTGTCTGAACCAAAGATATTAAGATTTTCTTTTGTCGGATATTATACAATGAAAATTGATATTATTCATTTTCAGTGTGTAGATATTTAACAAAAATAGGAATAGGACGCAGTCCAAAAATCTGTTATATATATATATATAAAGATAAATTTAATGAGTCCGACTAAAAGTTTCGCTTAATGCCCTTCAGGGCTAAGATCTGACTTTTTACTTATTAGTTTTAGTCTCCTGGCGGTTTTGTATGAATATATATATCTTATATGTATATAAATTGTTTTTTGTCCAAATATTGTACTACTAGATTATTTTTTGTTGGTACGATTATCTTGGTCTTTTCTTTTTTACAAAAATTTTTTTCTTCCCGGTTGATGTTTGGTAGTATATTTTTACAATCAAGCTATTTGCTGGGTTTTTTTTTTCACCGCGAGGATTTACCAACAAGTTTGGTATATCAAATTATACATATACCAATCCCTCCGCACAAGCAGGATGCGACAAAAAGTCAATTTCTTAAGCGAAGTTCAACAGGTTTGAATTAAGAGTTTTCCTTCTCCTAGACCGGTTGCCTAACCAAAGTTAAAGAGTCCGTCCAGTCTGCCCTACTATTTACCCATAGCTGAAGAGAGTAGGATTCATACCTTTCCCAGGGGCATTAGCGCTAAATGAAATGCAATTACCACGGATTTGAACTCGGGGCGACGACTTCATTTCCCATGACTTTAACCATTACACAACGCGCTTTCTTTGGTCAAATATAGGTCCGTTACCTTCGATTTAACCCTTTTCTCTCTCAGACTTATTTATTTATATTCTTTTCTTGTAGCATCTCAAGAGAATACAACTCTGACACAAGAGCCACGATGGACATCGTTAACCGACTATCCGTATTAATCGAACACAATTCTTTGGACGAGATCAAGGCACTGTTCGAAACCCTTGAGCCCGACCAATGCATCAAGGTTTTGGGTTCTACAAATCATAGTTTTCTACCTCTCTATATAGCAATTCATGATAAAAAGTTCGAAATCTCCCGTTACCTCCTCGAACTTTCTCTCCTTCATGGACCTGAGAAAATATCCGAATGCTGGAAAGAATCCAGCCATCCACTCATTATCGCCGTAGAGCACGGTAATCAAGAGCTAATCCATCTGATCCTGCAGCACCTCCCCAACATAAACGACACCATCTGCGGCCCCATATCACCGCTCACTTATGCTATATTAGTTGAGAATATAATCACCGTGAAACTGATAGTAGCGATGGGAGCTGATATTAATCGTCCGAGCTTGCACGGAATGGTCCCGTTGATGAACTCGACTAGCAACGGCGAAATCTGCAAATTCCTAATTAGTAAGGACGCGAACGTTAACCACCAAGACGAAGAGGGTTTCACCGCCCTTCATTTAGCCGTTGCGTGGAATCATAGAGAAGGCATCAACCTCCTAATCGACGCTGGTGCTGATGTTAGGATCCAAAGCCACGAAGGCCTGGACCCTTTAATATGGGCAGCTTTCAATCAAAACCTAGAGATTGTTGAAGAGTTTGGGTACGCATCCCTCCTATTTGGAGATAGATAAGATAGAGGCTTTGGAAATCTTAAATGCGTGTTATGTATGTGATCAGATAACAGTTTTAGTAGCATGGCGGGGAGCTTTAGCAGCGAGGTGGAGAGGCGGTATTCCCAAGACATGTCATGTTCCTGCACGAGCGATTCTGGATTATTCTGTAGAATTTACCACTGAGGAAGAATTGGAAAACCTAGGAGAGGACCCTTTACGTCTTGCTTACCAGAGTATTCTAGTCACTGAAAGAATTCTGGGAAGAAATAACAGACTATATTTACAGTTTCTTTTACAAACGGCATTAATTGCCAAATTTGAAAACAATATGGAGAAAGTTAAGGAGCTGATTGATCATATCCAAGAATATTGCCATGAAAAATTTTTTGTTGGTCCCAATATTTTATATTTTGAAACTCTATTTACTGAAATTGCTGAAACCAGCTCTTCAAAAGAGTTTTTTTAGATATGGGGGGTTTGATATTTTCAAAATAATAGCACAGACTGCTCTAGACTTGTGGTTTTATGTCAAAGAACGTCTATCTATATCTCCGTCTTTTGTGGATAGCTATTATTCCAGTGCAGTCGACACCTTCTTGTACATGGTGTATAAAATGAACTCTTGGATTCCTCCCCGGAGTATCTCGGCGAATTTAGAGAAGAGCTCAAAAGAGTCCTCAATGAGGATCTCAGAGTTTTGGACCGTGAGTCTATTTTGCACCGTGCACTTAAGCTGACAGACGAACAATCCTGGGCTTCAGTTGAGCTCATTAGGGTTCTCCTTGAAGCCGGAGCCGATGTTAACGCCAAGGATGACTTCGGATGGACCCCAGCCATGTGCGCACTTAAGTATGTGCCTAATAATATTCGCATTGCTGTTTTAGAACTTTTTAAAGAATACGGAGCCCAAACAGATTGTTGAAAAAGCGGAGGTTCTTCATCTATGGATCGTACCTCCTGGGGGCGCTGTCCGATAACTCCCTGGAACTTTATGTTGTGGATCATATTTATTCGAATCGTTAGTGTGCGGGGTCAGTTAAGAGACATGATGGATTTTAGACTATGTAATCCCACCTGATATAATAAGAAACATCGATTTCTCAGTTAAGTTGACAGACGAAGAACCATGGGCTTCGGTTGGGTCCATAGAAAAATGTGACAGGAGTTTATTCTTGCTCTCTAGCAGTGCCCAACATACAGTGGGAAAAATAATTATTTCACTATCTGCTGATTCTCTGAGTTTCTGTTATATCGTTGAGGTGGTAAAAGATACAGAGAAATAGTGTGCTTTTCTAATTTCTAATGCATTTTTATAGTAAAAATCATTTCCAATGCATTTTTATAGTAAAATCATTTCCAATGCATTTTTATAGTAAAAATCATTTTTAATGCATTTTTATAATAAAAATCATTTTTAATGAATTTTTATAATAAAAATCATTTTTAATGCATGTTTATAGTAAAAATCAATTTCCAATGCATTTTTATAATAAAAAATAATTTCCAATGCATTTTTATAATAAAACTCCAATGCATTTTTATAGTAAAAAAAAAAAAAAAATTCCAATGCATTTTTATACTTGTTGTATCGTTGAGGTGGTAAAAGATACAGAGAAATAGTGTGCTTGATATATATTTTATTCAGCACTTGTATCTGGTGCTAATAGATACTTATTACATAAAAACAAGAAGTTGTACAATTCACAAGACAGTGCGTACAAGAATGAGAAGGGTCAAATGTCTGTAGTCAAATGCAGTGATTTCGTCCGAATATATTTTCCCGACTTTATCATTTATCATTATCTACCGCCCTTACGGCAAGCCCCAACCCTTTTTATCATATGGGTGCTAGAAGGCGGTGGCTGAGGGTCTACATGTCCTGGGAATGGCGTTAAACTCTATCTGATGATGAGGTTCCAGTTTTTGAGGTTTTGGGAATGTGGAGCACCCCTTCATCACCATTGCTCCCTGGTCCAATCTAACGCGGAGTGGTAGTACCTGTTAGGGTCCCATCTATGGTTAAATAGAAAATTGTATTTATAAAAATACTGTGTATCCATTAGGTATGTATTTATTTCAAAATTTAATCGGCATTAAATGACCCACTGAGGTTGATATGCCGTAAAAAAAACAAAACAGACAAATAAAGTGACCGTATGGATTTTAGACAATGACATATTGGCAGTAAATGTATAATTCAAGAATATTAAAAAAAATGACCAATATAATTAGAATTTCCTGTGGGTAATACTTTTTTGGTACGATCAACTGCCACTCGCTCGAGTCCAGCCTATTAGCCACGCCCACAGATTTTTATGAAAACAAAAAAAAAAATACAGCCAGGACAAACGCCCACAAATGTTGATGAAAACAAAAGAACGACCACGATGAAAATCTTATTTTACTTTAAAAACGTAATATTTTTTTTTAGATTAGAAAATTGAAAGTTTTAAATAAAACAACTTTGAATCATGTAAATTTAGGGTTCTACAAACATTTTTTCTTTAGTTATTTGAATATGCACGAATCTTTACATTCCTTTTTTTTTTAGTAATCAAACATCTGTGGGCGTGGCTAATAGGCTGGACTCGGGCGAGTGGCAGTTGATCGTAGCAAAAAAGTATTACCGATTTCCAGTGATCATTTTGAATTTTTGAATTAGATCAATTTTCAATACTGATAATGGAAAACATCTTTAATTTTCAGATACGAACAGGACATCTTGGGGCCAATGTCTAATTACGCACAAAAGACCATAAACCTTACATTTTTTTAGCAATTTTGGACAATGGAATCACATATGAGGGTACTTGCCTGTTCATCCCACTTATGAAGGCTGGACACTAGGTCTCGTTTTTACGTGGACGCATAAAAATTGCGTCGATCTGGGGAGTTGGCCCCCTGGGATCGATGCTATTAATTGTACTTTACCGGTCCAGTGGCCGAAGCACACTGGACCACCAGCCGAGGCCGGGTGGAATCGGGTGAAGGTAAGAATCAGACCATAGTAACTGGACAGATACTACACTCCTGATCCCCTCTAGTCCAGGAGGGAATTCTACCTGGGAAATTGAAGAAAATCGTTATTTCACAAATAGAACGATCCCGGGCATCATGAAAATCTGGCATACCACTGAAAGGTGTAATTTTAAAACACCATTTAGGTACCAAAACGCGTTAATTAAAAAAAACAAGTTTACAAAACATTGGTTGTCATTGCTGTTATTTACTTTTAATTACTTTATATGTTCGAAATACGCCAGACTACACTGCGCAGGGTAACGTCGTCAGTTATGTTAGTGACTGGCTCATAGGGGGTTCGGTCTTCCAACATATACCTCCCCCGATCCGTTAGAGACGATCAAACTCCAACACACAACAGAAAAATGATATGATTACGCCAACGCAATCCTCGATCTCTTTATATGCGATTGGCCAGTTCCATAGCCAATTATCGATAAGGGGTAGATTTTATAATTAGGATGCGCGTGATTCAGACATGTTTTATTTAATAATAATTGGCATATCTGGCGTAACAATTAAGGTATTTTATTTTCCATAATAGCAATATACAAAATGTTGAAGTTCCGTAAAAACAAATAAATGAAACTAAACCGTCCATTTTCATCAATTCAATTCACTGACATTCCCATAAATGGCCAGAAGTTGGTGCTGACCACGACTCCTGGCTATATTTGCTTGGTTTAATCATGGGATTAGTTGAATTAATGAGAATGGGCAACGTCTCCTTGAGTCTGCACATACTACAACCCATGATCCAGAACTCATATTTTCAATGAAAACCTCGTCACAAAGTCTCTTGGAGCCACCCACAATCTGCCGCTAGCAGTAGTTTGACCTGGCACGCGCTCTGACCTCAGCAGCGTCCTTTAAACTTCGTACGCTTTCACAGCGAAGACTGTGACTCAGACCACCCTCGTGTGCTGTAGACTTGAACTCCAAATGAAAAATTTCCACAGAGTCAAATCAAATGGACACCCTTGTGTGGATAATGCCAAAGCAGCTGACCCAACCAAAGCTGCTGCCTTCGTCTATGCCATACAGAGGTCCCTCCACCTCTCTCACAGTGTTGCTCTAGCCCAGCAATATTAAGATGGCCTACGCATCATCATTCATAACACGCTGACCGTTTTTGGCAACAGTGCGCGTAGGTTAATGATTTGCTTCGAAGCTAGTGTCCTTAAAAATCTATTGTTTTTAGTTTTTAATAAAACGTGAATTCTTTCAAGCAGTAGCCATATCAGTACTAATATACAGCTGCACTACTATGTCTATAATAAAACGCTGGATAAAAGCTAGATTAAAAACTACACAAGGATTCTACAAAACTCGGACGCAGCACCCCTACAAAACAGTAGCTATAACGGACACTTACCCTATCACACAGACCATCCAACAAAAATGTAAAAGAACATGCTTGACATTGTGAGAAAGAAGATGTACTCTAGGTACCCAATTTTCCCTGTGAGATTTACCCCTCCTCCATATTTAACAATGACTTGCAAAAGGTTATATTATTTCGGAAATTTTTTTGTCCACTCAAAGAAGAAACTAAAAACTGATTTTTTTAAAATTCAGCTACAGAAATAATGTAAATTTAGAACGAAAAACAATGTTTACATTTATGCAATTTGAAATTTAACGTAGCCAAAAACAAGTTATGAATAGAGGCTTTCTTTAAAATTCTCTAAAAAATCAATTAATTGTCCGATTTTCACGAAAATGTCCATAATTACTTACCTTTCGCTGAAAATATGTCTGAAACTGTTTTTTCCTAAAATATATCAGGGCAAATATTTTTACGAGGTCACCCACCATATTTTATTTTATGAAATATGTAAAATGAACCTTTTTTTACAATTAAGATAAGAGTCTAATAATTATATCAGAAGATGTTTTATGAGTTTCTATGCGAGATTTTTTTTAGTATAAGAACCATGAATACAGATTCGGCTAAAAACATGTCAAAAAGAAACTAACAGCTGTTGTAAACAACGGAGTTTTACTTATATTTCAGATAATGGTGAGTAATTTTTTCCCCAGTTGCATATTTGATCTTTGAATTGTCTGTTTTTTTGTTTTTTTTGTAAGAACTCGTTATGTTCGTTATTTTTGTTTGCGATTAAAAAAAAAAGTTCTAATGAACTCATAAGCGACGTTTTCTATGGACTACTACATAAGAAATACCAGAAAACTTCTCGATAGATTACCGTTTGTGGTCTCCCGACAGAAGATGTTTATAACAAGACTCGTTCTTAGGGGTTGATATATATATATATATTATATATATATATATATATATATTATAGGAGATTGTGTGTTTTTCTGTCTGTAACCGAAACTTATTCCTACTCAGTCACAATTCTCTTAGTTATTAACATCACATACTCCATGATTTTATTTTTATTTAAACCTCAATTATTATAAAATTGTCTTACATTATTAATACTGTTAACTAGTTCTACCATACTGACAACATGCAATTATATTTATATATACAACAAAATAGGTTTACGTGTGAAGGAAGGCTAATTTGCATATTAATATTAAAAAATCGAATTTAATAATATATGTGCTTAGTATTATTGATTTCTGTTTGGTTTTTAATTTTAATGAATATAGAAAAAAATCTCTCAATTAATACCATTAACAAGATAAAATAACTGTCATTTTATTCTTTACTTCCTCTTATAACTAAATACTAAATTAGAAAAATAACATGAAGAGACGAGAGTGATGGAAGAGTAAGTTCCAGTTGTTCCATTTTTTTATTACTCCTCTGTTTCAATACTTTATATAACCCCTCTGTTTCAAATCTTTATCTGTATTCTTATTTTAGTTTCATTAGCCTTTTCTAATTTAATACAATATTTTATACATTAAAACTTAAATGCTTGCACCCGGAGGGTGCATATATTTGCTAGTATAATATATATATATATATATATATATATATATATATATATGGTTAAAGTATTCCAATCTAAACTACACAATAATATGAATATACAATGTACGTATTTCCTAACCGTTACAGAAAAATACTCCAAGGTAGTTGTTATAACCATTCAAATTAATCAATACCCCAACACAATTGATAGAACAGCGCCCGATAAGGATCGAACTGGCGACAATGTGGACTGTAGTTTTCAAAGTATGACTGTAAGCAGAACCCGGATGACGAGTTCTTATTAATTTTGATCACACCCAATGCTTTTTTTTCTTTTCATTAAAATAATAAAATCCTATAAAAGTAAACCATATATATTTTTTAAATCTCATTTTTATTATATCTATATTTTTAACGCCTTCACCGATGGAAACATACGTATTAGATGCTGACAACCCTACGTTTTCGAAATTATCGTTGCTGTACTATCAGATTTTAAACTGTATGTTTTACGATAAAGTACAAGCAGTAGTTCTTTTAATTTTTAATGAATTCTATTACCTATCTATTAGTCTTTTAGTTTTTAAACGGTTAGTTTTGCTGTGGAAAAAAGAGTTTTATATCTAAACAAAAAGCGATAAAAATGGCTGAAGGTAAGTTACTTTCGAATTATTTCGTTTCATTTAAATCTGGATTTGAAGACATTCTAAAAGTATTTCACCGCGGTTATTTGATTTCTATTAAAGTTATCATCATCTCTCGTATATTATTTATTTTTAATAGAAAATATTTATTTTTGATTAAAAAATAACGTATCCCCTAAAAATATAACTTAAATGAAAAATAAAGTTATTTTTTGTCTGAACCAAAGATATTAAGATTTTCTTTTCTGGTCGGATATTTACATGAAAATTGATATTATTTTCAGTGTATAGATATTTACAAAAATAGGAATAGGAGCAGTCCAAAAATCTGTTATATATATATATATATATATATATAATATATAAAATAATTTAATGAGTCAGACTAAAGTTTTCGCTTATGCTCTTCAGGGCTAAGATCTGACTTTTTACTTTAGTTAGTTTCCTGGCGGGTTTGTATGAATATATATATCTTATATTATATATGATATAAATTGATTTTTCTTTGCCAAAGTATGTACTTATAGATTTTTTTTGTGGTACAAAAAATTTTCTTCCGGTTGATGTTTGGTAGTATATTTTTACAATCAAACTATTTGCTGGTTTTTTTTCTCACCGCGAGGATTACCAACAGTGGTATTATAATATATTAATATATATATATAATATATACACAATCGCCTCTGCACAAGCAGGATGCGACAAAAAGTCAATTTCTTAAGCGGAAGTTCAACAGGTTTGAATTGAGAGTTTCTTCTCTAAACCGGTTGCCTAACAAGTTAAGAGTCCAGTCTGCACCTAGATCCTGTGCCGCAGGCGTCTCATCAACTCTGTTTGTTGCATCCAGATCTTCCACGCTTGAAGTGTGATGGTACATTTCTTCAGCGTGACTTAAATGATCTTTGAAAAACTTTTGGGGGCTCCTGTCCTCCGCGTACCATGCAGTTGATTCACTAGAGAGCAGCAACGTCTTCGTTGTCAAAACAACCAAATGTAGATGGGAATTTCCCATGCAATGTGTTAACCGACATTTGCAAGTCAGAATTACTAATGGACCACAGCTGGTCCACAACTGAAGATATGGCAGTGACGTTCATCGCCGTCTGCGAGGACTTCCAAAATAAAAGATATATATATAATATATATATATATATATAGCAAACTTGTTCGTAAACCCTTGCGGTAAGAAATAAACACGGCAATATAGTTTGATTGTAAAAATAACTAGTACCAAACATCACCCGGTGAAAAAAATTGAAAAACAAAGAAATAAACTAGATAGTCGACCAACCGAAATAATCGCGTTAATACTTGCCAAAGAATATATATAATATAATATATATATATATAATAACCTCCAGGATTTTCTAAAGCTAAAAGAGTGCTCAATACCTAACTAGAGGAAATAATAAAGTTAAACTTAATGAGTCATATATACCTACTAACAGTTTCGCATATTAGCTCTTCAGGGCAAAGATCTGTTAGTAGGTTATCTGACTCTTAGGTTTAACTTTATATAATGACTGATTTCGTTAATTTTTTTTTCTTTCATTTAATCTGCATTAGAAGACATTTAAACAAATCGTCGTCGACAATTTGAACACCCCATCACCCATACTGAATGGGACTGCCTGTTTGATGCGAATAAGAGAGACTCTTCTTTATATTACGAAGGAGATATTTTCATTTTAATATGAAGTTATACCGGAGTGGCTTTGTCGGTACAACCGGACAGCGAGGGAGTCTATGCCCCTTTTTACTTAGGCGCTAGACTAGAGAAAATTGTTTTTGCGGCTGACGTGCAGCACTACTACCTACTATCAAATCCCACTTTACGCTCACATATCTAAGCTGTGCAAGTTATGGCGCTGAGTTTGTGAGTTAAAGTATATATATTTTAATATTTTTTAATTTTTAGCTTGAAGGCAATTATCAATGCCTATATCGTATAATAATTTGATAATTATTGAACATAATCAGTACGCAAGCGACAATACGGCAAATAACGGCGCCCACGGTTAGAATTTCGTACGGCTGTTTCCAATTCATTAAGTCTCATATCATAGTATTTAATTATAAAACTAACCTGACAGAACAACCGGTTATTGACGGTGTTAAATGAAAAACAGAGTCCTTCTGAATGAGATAAAAAAGGGGCTGTAACTGTCATATGGTCCCCATTTTCTTTTTCCGCTGCAACTTTTTAATAGTAAAACTAAATTTCTCAATTGCATATTTATAGTAAAACTATATTCCATGCTTTTTTGATAAAAAAAGAATAAAAACTGAATTTTCAGTGATGCTTTGATTGCCGACCGGATATCTTACCATCTTGATACATTGCAATTCGCAGGTAAGGCAAAAATATCTGATGTGGTTTCTTATATCTACAATTTGAATATGTCCAAGGGATGCAGGAACCATACTATATATTATTTATATGGTCCATTACATGAATGCGATTCCCTGGAAAAACCAGTAGGTAATAAAATAAAAACCTAGTTGCTGTTGAATGCCNGTCAGATATACCTACTAACAGATCTTTGCCTGAAGAGCTAATATGCGAAACTGTTAGTAGGTATATATGACTCATTAAGTTTAACTTTATTATTTCCTCTAGTTAGGTATTGAGCACTCTTTAGCTTGAGCGAGGAATAAAATCCTGAGGTAATATATATATATATATATATATATATATATCTATAATATATAATATTGGTTAGGAGGTTGATTTAGAAGGCTATCAAACTGCATTGTGATAGCCTTCTAAATCAACTCCTAACCAATACATACACAATGCTTCAAGCAAATTATGAAACTCTCTTTATATATAAATATATATATATATATATTTCTTTTGGCCAAGTATTAACCGATTATTTTCGGTTGGTCTTTTCTTTGTTTTCAAATTTTTACACCAGGTCATGTTTGGTAGTATATTTTTACAATCAAACTATTTGCCGTGTTTTTTCTTACCGCAAGGGTTTACGAACAAGTTTGCTATATATATATATATATATATATATATATATATATATCTTTTATTTTGGAAGTCCCTCGCAGACGGCGATGGCGTCATTCCATATCTTCAGTTGTGGACCAGCTGGTGTCTCATTATTTCAATTCTGGACTTGCAAATTCGGTTACACACATTGCATGGGAAATTCCCATCTACATTTGGTTGTTTATGACAACGAAGACGTTGCTGCTCTCTAGTAAAATTACAGATGGTACGCAGAGGACAGGAGCCCCCCAAGTTCTTCAAAGATCATATTAAGACAAGCGTGGAAGATCTGGAATGCAACACACAGGGTTGATGAGACGCCTGCGGCACAGGATCTAAGCAGCTCAATAATGATATATAATATATGTATATAACAGATTTTTGGACTGCGTCCTATTCCTATTTTTGTTAAATATCTATACACTGAAAATAAATATCAATTTTCATTGTTAATATCCAGAAAAAGAAAATCTTAATATCTTTGGTTCAGACAAAAATAACTTTATTTTTCATTTAAGTTATTTTTTTAGGGGATACGTTATTTTTTAATCAAAAATAAATATTTTCTATTAAAAATAAATAATATACGAGAGATGATGATAACTTTAATAGAAATCAAATAACCGGGTGAAAATGAATGTCTTCAAATCCAGATTTAAATGAAAGGGAAATAATTCGAAAGTAACTTACCTTCAGCCATTTTTATCGCTTTTTGTTTAGATATAAAACTCTTTTTTCCACAGCAAAACTAACCGTTTAAAAACTAAAAGACTAATAGATAGGTAATAGAATTCATTAAAAATTTAAAAGAACTACTGCTTGTACTTTATCGTAAAACATACAGTTTAAAATCTGATATACAGCAACAATAATTTTAAAAACGTAGACGTTGCCAGCATCTAATACGTATGTTTCCATCGGTGAAGGGTTAAAAATATACTGATATATAAAAATGAGATTTTAAAAATATATATGGTTTACTTTTATAGGATTTTATTATTTTAATGAAAAGAAAAGAAAAGCATTGGGTGTGATCAAAATTAACTATGAATTTTTGTCATCCGGGTTCTCGCTTACAGGTCATACTTTGAAAACTACAGTCCAACGTTGTCGCCAGTTCGATCCTTATTGGCGGCTGTTCTATCAATTGGTTGTTGGGGTGATTGATTAATTTGAATGGTATAACGACCTACATTGGGATATTTTGTCTGTAACGGTTAGGAAATTACGTACATTGTATATTCATATTATTTGTGTAGTTTAGATTGGAATATTTAGACCATATATATATATATATATATATATATATATATATATACAAATATATGTTTAACGAAAAAGATTTGTTAAAATGTATTTAGTTATAAGAGGAAGTAAAGAATAAAAGTTATTTTATTTGTTAATGGATTTTTGAAGAATTTTTGTTGCAAAAAACATTTTGTTCATGTTGTCACATCAGCAATTTTATTAATAATTGTTTAAATAAAATAAAATCCTAAGAGAATTGTGACTTGCTTTATAATATAATAATATATATATATATATATATATATATATATATATATATATATCAACCCCTAAGAACGAGTCTTGTTATAAACATCTTCTGTCGGGAGACCACAAACGGTAATCTATCGAGAATGTTTTCTGGTATGTCCTTATGTAGAAGTCCATAGAATAACGTCGCTTATGAGTTCATTAGAACTTTTTTTTAATCGCAAACAAGAAATAAAAAAGAAAAATTACTCACCCTTATCTTGAAATATAAGTAAAACAGTCCGTTTGTTTACAACAGTGTTAGTTTCTTTATTGACATGTTTTTAGCAGAATTCTGTATTCATGGTTCTTATACTAAAAAAAATCTCGCATAGAAACTCATAAAAATCTTCTGATATAATTATTTAGACTCTTATCTTAATTGTAAAAAAAGGTTCATTTTTACATATTTCATAAAATAAAATATGGTGGGGTAGACCTCGTAAAAATATTTGCCCTGATATATTTTAGGAAAAAACAGTTTCAGACATATTTTCAGCAAAGGTAAGTAATTATGGACATTTTCGTGAAAATCGGACAATTAATTGATTTTTTAGAGAATTTTTAAGAAAGCCTCTATTCATAACTTGTTTTTGGCTACGTTAAATTTCAAATTGCATAAATGTAAACATTGTTTTTCGTTCATAATTTACATTATTTCTGTAAGCTGAATTTTTAAAAAAATCAGTTTTTATGTTTCTTCTTTTGAGTGGACAAAAAATTTCCAAGAGAATATTAACCTTTTTGCAAGTTTCATTGTTAAATATGGAGGAGGGGTAAATCTCACAGGGAAAATTGGTGGTACCTAGAGTTCATACTTACTTCTCTAGCAATGTCAAGCATGTTCTTTTACATTTTTGTTGGATGGTCTGTGTGATAGGTGGTAAGTGTCCGTATAGCTACTGTTTTGTAGGGTGCTGCGTCCGAGTTTTGTTAGAATCCTTGTGTAGTTTTTAATCTAGCTTTTTATCCAAGCGTTTTATTATAGACATAGTAGTGCAGCTGTATATTAGTACTGATATGGCTACTGCTTGAAAGAATTCACGTTTTATTAAAACTAAAAACAATAGATTTTAAGGACACTAGCTTCGAAGCAAATCATTGAACCTACGCACTGTTGCCAAAAACGGTCAGCGTGTTATGAATGATGATGCGTAGGCCATCTTAATATTGCTGGGTAGAGCAACACTGTGAGAGACGGTGGAGGGACCTCTGTATGGCATAGACGAAGGCAGCAGCTTTGGTTGGGTCAGCTGCTTTGGCATTATCCACACAAGGGTGTCCATTTGATTTGACTATGTGGAAATTTTTCATTTGGAGTTCAAGTCTACAGCAGACGAGGGAGTGGTCTGAGTCACAGTCTGCTGTGAAAGCTACGAAGTTTAAAGGACGCTGCTGAGGTCAGAGCGCCGTGCCAGGTCAAACTACTGCTAGCGGCCAGATTGTGGGTGGCTCCAAGAGACTTTGTGACGAGGTTTTCATTGAAAATATGAGTTCTGGATGCATGGGTTGTGGTATGTGCAGACCTCAAGGAGACGTTGCCCATTCTCATCAATTCAACTAATCCCATGATAAACCAAGCAAAATAGCCAGGAGTCGTGGTCAGCACCAACTTCTGGCCATTTTATGGGAATGTCAGTGAATTGAATTGATGAAAATGGATCGGTTTAGTTTCCTTTATTTGTTTTACGGAACTTCAACATTCTTGTATATTGCTATTATGGAAAATAAAATACCTTAATTGTTACGCCAGATATGCCAATGTATTATTAAATAAAACATGTCTGAATCACGCGATCCTAATTATAAAATCTACCCTTATCGATAATTGGCTATGGAACTGGCCAATCGCATATAAAGAGATCGAGGATTGCGTTGGCGTAATCATATCATTTTTCTGTTAGTGTGTTGGAGTTTGATCGTCTCTAACGGGATCTGGATGGCTGGGGGGTATTATGTTGGAAGACCCGAAACCCCCCTATGAAGCCAGTCACTAACATAACTGACGACGTTACCCTGCGCAGTGTAGTCTGGCGTATTTCGAACATATAAAGTAATATAAAAGTAAATAACAGCAATGACAACCAATGTTTTGTAAACTTGTTTTTTTAATTAACGCGTTTTGGTACCTAAATGGTGTTTAAAATTACACCTTTCAGTGGTATGCAGATTTTCATGATGCCCGGGATCGTTCTATTTGTGAAAATTAACGATTTTCTTCAATTATCCCAGGTAGAATTCCCTCCTGGACTAGAGGGGATCAGGAGTGTAGTATCTGTTCCAGTTACTATGGTCTGATTCTTACCTTATCCACCCGGCCTCGGCTGGTGGTCCAGTGTGCTTCGGCCACTGGACCGGTAAAGTACAATTAATAGCATCGATCCCAGGGGGCCAACTCCCCAGATCGACGCAATTTTTATGCGTCCACGTAAAAACGAGACCTAGTGTCCAGCCTTCATAAGTGGGATGAACAGGCAAGTACCCTCATATGTGATTCCATTGTCCAAAATTGCTAAAAAAATGTAAGGTTTATGGTCTTTTGTGCGTAATTAGACATTGCCCCCAAGATGTCCTGTTCGTATCTGAAAATTAAAGATGTTTTCCATTATCAGTATTGAAAATTGATCTAATTCAAAAATTCAAAATGATCACTGGAAATCGGTAATACTTTTTTGGTACGATCAACTGCCACTCGCCCGAGTCCAGCCTATTAGCCACGCCCACAGATGTTTAATTTCTAAAAAAAAAAAAAGAAATAAAAAAGGAATGTAAAGATTCGTGCATATTCAAATAACTAAAGAAAAAAATGTTTGTAGAACCCTAAATTTACATGATTCAAAGTGTTTTTTCAATTTTCTAAGCTAAAAAAAAATATTACGTTTTAAAAGTAAAATAAGATTTTCGTCGTGGTCGTACTTTTGTTTTCATCAACATTTGTGGGCGTTTGTCCTGGCTGTATTTTTTTTTTGTTTTCATAAAAATCTGTGGGCGTGGCTAATAGGCTGGACTCGAGCGAGTGGCAGTTGATCGTACCAAAAAAGTATTACCCACAGGAAATTCTAATTATATTGGTCATTTTTTTAATATTCTTGAACTATACATTTACTGCCAATATGTCATTGTCTAAAATCCATACGGTCATTTTATTTGTTTGTCTGTTTGTTTTTGTTTTACGGCATATCAACCTCAGTGGGTCATTTAATGCCGATTAAATTTTGAAATAAATACATACCTAATGGATACACAGTATTTTTATAAATACATTTTTCTATTTAACCCATAGATGGGACCCTAACAGGTACTACCACTCCGCGTTAGATTGGACCAGGGAGCAATGGTGATGAAGGGGTGCTCCACATTCCCAAAACCCAAAACTGGAACCTCATCATCAGAGAGTTTAACGCCATTCCCAGGACATGTAGTCCCTCAGCCACCGCCTTCTAGCACCCATATGATAAAAAGGGTTGGGGCTTGCCGTAAGGGCGGTAGATAATGATAAATGATAAAGTCGGGAAAATATATTCGGACGAAATCACTGCATTTGACTACAGACATTTGACCCTTCTCATTCTTGTACGCATTGTCTTGTGAATTGTACAACTTCTTGTTTTTATGTAATAAGTATCTATTAGCACCAGATACAAGTGCTGAATAAAATATATCTCAAGCACACTATTTCTCTGTATCTTTTACCACCTCAACGATACAACAAGTATAAAAATGCATTGGAAATTTTTTTTTTTTACTATAAAAATGCATTGGAAATTATTTTTTATTATAAAAATGCATTGGAAATTGATTTTTACTATAAACATGCATTAAAATGATTATTAAAAATGATTTTTATTATAAAAATGCATTAAAAATGATTTTTTACTATAAAAATGCATTGGAAATGATTTTTACTATAAAATGCATTGGAAATGATTTTTACTATAAAAATGCATTAGAAATTAGAAAAGCACACTATTTCTCTGTATCTTTTACCACCTCAACGATATAACAGAAACTCAGAGAATCAGCAGATAGTGAAATAATTATTTTTCCCACTGTATGTTGGGCACTGCTAGAGAGCAAGAATAAACTCCTGTCACATTTTTCTATGGACCCAACCGAAGCCCATGGTTCTTCGTCTGTCAACTTAATGAGAAATCGATGTTTCTTATTATATCAGGTGGGATTACATAGTCTAAAATCCATCATGTCTCTTAACTGTCCCCGCACACTAACGATTCGAATAAATATGATCCACAACATAAAGTTCCAGGGAGTTATCGGACAGCGCCCCCAGGAGGTACGATCCATAGATGAAGAACCTCCGCTTTTTCAACAATCTGTTTGGGCTCCGTATTCTTTAAAAAGTTCTAAAACAGCAATGCGAATATTATTAGGCACATACTTAAGTGCGCACATGGCTGGGGTCCATCCGAAGTCATCCTTGGAGTTAACATCGGCTCCGGCTTCAAGGAGACCCTAATGAGCTCAACTGAAGCCCAGGATTGTTTCTGTCAGCTTAAGTGCGCGGTGCAAAATAGACTGACGGTCCAAAACTCGAGATCCTCATTGAGGACTCTTTTGACCTCTTCTCTAAATTCGCCGAGATACTCCGGGGAGGAATTCAAAGAGTTCATTTTATACACCATGTACAAGAAGGTGTCGACTGCACTGGAATAATAGCTATCCACAAAAGACGGAGATATAGATAGACGTTCTTTGACATAAAACCACAAGTCTAGAGCAGTCTGTGCTATTATTTTGAAAATATCAAACCCCCCATATCTAAAGAATTCTTTTGAAGAGTGGTTTTCAGCAATTTCAGTAAATAGAGTTTCAAAATGAAACATATTGGGACCAACAAAAAATTTTTCATGGCAATATTCTTGGATATGATCAATCAGCTCCTTAACTTTCTCCATATTGTTTTCCAGTTTGGCAATTAATGCCGTTTGTAAAAGAAACTGTAAATATAGTCTGTTATTTCTTCCCAGAATTCTTTCAGTGACTAGAATACTCTGGTAAGCAAGACGTAAAGGGTCCTCTCCTAGGTTTCCAATTCTTCCTCAGTGGTAAATTCTACAGAATAATCCAGAATCGCTCGTGCAGGAACATGACATGTCTTGGGAATACCGCCTCTCCACCTCGCTGCTAAAGCTCCCCTCCATGCTAATAAAACTGTTATCTGATCACATACAAACACGCATTTAAGATTTCCAAAGCCTCTATCTTATCTATCTCCAAATAGGAGGGATGCGTACCCAACTCTTCAACAATCTCTAGGTTTTGATTGAAAGCTGCCCATATTAAAGGGTCCAGGCCTTCGTGGCTTTGGATCCTAACATCAGCACCAGCGTCGATTAGGAGGTTGATGCCTTCTCTATGATTCCAATAAACGGCTAAATGAAGGGCGGTGAAACCCTCTTCGTCTTGGTGGTTAACGTTCGCGTCCTTACTAATTAGGAATTTGCAGATTTCGCCGTTGCTAGTCGAGTGCATCAACGGGACCATTCCGTGCAAGCTCGGACGATTAATATCAGCTCCCATCGCTACTATCAGTTTCACGGCGATTATATTCTCAACTAATATAGCATAAGTGAGCGGTGATATGGGGCCGCAGATGGTGTCGTTTATATTGGGGAGGTGCTGCAGGATCAGATGGATCAGCTCTTGATTACCGTGCTTAGGCGACAATGAGTGGATGGCTGGATCCTTTCCAGCATTCGGATATTTTCTCAGGTCCATGAAGGAGAGAAAGTTCGAGGAGGTAACGGGAGATTTCGACCTTGTCATCATGAATTGCTATATAGAGAGGTAGAAAACTATGATTTGTAGAACCCAAAACCTTGATGCATTGTTCGGGCTCAAGGGTTTCGAACAGTGCCTTGATCTCGTCCAAAGAATTGTGTTCGATTAATACGGATAGTCGGTTAACGATGTCCAGCGTGGCTCTTGTGTCGAGAGTTGTATTCTCTTGAGATGCTACAAGAAAAGAATATAAATAAATAAGTCTGAGAGAGAAAAGGGTTAAATCGAAGGTAACGGACCTATATTCGACCAAAGAAAGCGTGTGTAATGGTTAAAGTCATGGGAAATGAAGTCGTCGCCCCGAGTTCAAATCCGTGGTAATTGCATTTCATTTAGCGCTAATACCCTGGGAAAGGTATGAATCCTACTCTCCCTCCAGCTATGGGTAAATAGTAGGGAGACTGGCTCTTTAACCTTGGTTAGGCAACCGGTCTAGGAGAAGGAAAACTCTGAATTCAAACCTGTTAAACTCCGCTTAAGAAATTGACTTTTTGTCGCATCCTGCTTGTGCGGAGGGATGGTATATATATATATATATATATATATATATACAAACTTGTTGGTAAATCCTCGCGGTGAGAAAAAAAAAACAGCAAATAGTTGATTGTAAAAATATACTACCAAACATCAACCGGAAGAAAAAACTTTTGTAAAAAAGAAAAGACCAAGATAATCGTACCAACAAAAAATAATCTATTAGTACAATATTTTGGCCAAAAGAAAAAACAATTTATATACATATAAGATATATATATTCATATAAAACCGCCAGGAAACTAAAGCTAATAGGTAAAAAGTAAGATCTTAGCCTGAAGAGCATTAAGCGAAACTTTTAGTCTGACTCTTTAGATTTATCTTATATATATATATATATATATATATATATATATATATAACAGATTTTTGGACTGCGTCCTATTCCTATTTTTGTTAAATATCTATACACTGAAAATAAATAATATCAATTTTCATTGTATAATATCCGACCAGAAAAGAAAATCTTAATATCTTTGGTTCAGACAAAAAATAACTTTATTTTTCATTTAAGTTATATTTTTAGGGATACGTTATTTTTTAATCAAAAATAAATATTTTCTATTAAAATAAATAATATACGAGAGATGATGATAACTTTAATAGAAATCAAATAACCGGGTGAAAATACTTTTAGAATGTCTTCAAATCCAGATTTAAATGAAACGGAAATAATTCGAAAGTAACTTACCTTCAGCCATTTTTATCGCTTTTTGTTTAGATATAAAACTCTTTTTTCCACAGCAAAACTAACCGTTTAAAAACTAAAAGACTAATAGATAGGTAATAGAATACATTAAAAATTTAAAAGAACTACTGCTTGTACTTTATCGTAAAACATACAGTTTAAAATCTGATCATACAGCAACAATAATTTTAAAAAACGTAGACGTTGCAGAATCTAATACGTATGTTTCCATCGGTGAAGGATTAAAAATATAGATATATAAAAATGAGATTTTAAAAATATATATGGTTTACTTTTATAGGATTTTATTATTTTAATGAAAAGAAAAGAAAAGCATTGGGCGTGATCAAAATTAAGTAAGAAGCTCCGTCATCCGGGTTCTCGCTTACAGGTCATACTTTGAAAATTACAGTCCAGCGTTGTCGCCAGTTCGATCCTTATTGGCGGCTGTTCAATCAATTGGTGGTTGGGTTGATTGATTAATTTGAATGGTATAACAACCTACCTTGGGATATTTTATGTGTAATGGTACAATGAATACATATATTATGTAATGGTACAATGAATAATTATATTAATTGCGTACTTTTTTCTTAATTTTAGTACATAATTATGTGGTTTAAAATATTCCTATCTAATATTTCATTGTCTAAAATCCATACTGTCATTTATTTGTTTCTTTCTTTTTTGTTTGACGGCATATCAACCTCAGTGGGTAATTTAATGCGGATTAAGTTTTGAAATAAATACATTCTTAATGGATGCATAGTATTTTATAAAATACATTTTTCTAAGATGAGGGTTCCGGTTTTTGAGGTTTGGGAATGTGGAGACCCCTTCATCACCATTGCTCCTTGGTCCACTCTGACGCGGAGTGGTAGTACCTGTTAGGGTCTCATCTATGGTTAAAAGAAAATGTATTTATAAAAATACTATGTATCCATTAAAAATGTATTAAATTACCCACTGAGGTTGATATGCCGTAAACAAAACAGAAAAAACAAATAAAGTGACAGTATGGATTTTAGACAATGAAATATTAAATAGGAATATTTTAAACCACATAATTCTGTACTAAAATTAAGTGAAAAAGTAGGCAAATAATATGAATATACAATGTACATTAATTAACCGTTACACATAAAATATCCCAAGGTAGGTTGTTATACCATTCAAATTAATCAATCACCCAAACACCAATTGATTAACAGCCGCCAATAAGGATCGAACTGGCGACAACGTTGGACTGTAGTTTTCAAAGTATGACCTGTAAGCGAGAACCCGGATGACGGAAATTCTTACTTAATTTTGATCACACCCAATGCTTTTCTTTTCTTTTCATTAAAATAATAAAATCCTATAAAAGTAAACCATATATATTTTTAAAATCTCATTTTTATATATCAATATATTTTTAACCCTTCACTGATGGAAACATACGTATTAGATGCTGACAACGTCTACGTTTTTTAAAAATTATTGTTGCTGTATCATAAGATTTTAAACTGTATGTTTTACGATAAAGTACAAGCAGTAGTTCTTTTAAATTTTTAATGAATTCTATTACCTATCTATTAGTCTTTTAGTTTTTAAACGGTTAGTTTTGCTGTGGAAAAAAGAGTTTTATATCTAAACAAAAAGCGATAAAAATGGCTGAAGGTAAGTTACTTTCGAATTATTTCCTTTCATTTAAATCTGGATTTGAAGACATTCTAAAAGTATTTTCACCCGGTTATTTGATTTCTATTAAAGTTATCATCATCTCTCGTATATTATTTATCTTTAATAGAAAATATTTATTTTTGACTAAAAAATAACGTATCCCTTAAAATATAACTTAAATGAAAAATAAAGTTATTTTTTGTCTGAACCAAAGATATTAAGATTTTCTTTTCTGGTCGGATATTATACAATGAAAATTGATATTATTTATTTTCAGTGTATAGATATTTAACAAAAATAGGAATAGGACGCAGTCCAAAAATCTGTTATATATATATATATATATATATATATAATCTAAGGAGTCAGACTAAAAGTTTCGCTTAATGCTCTTCAGGCTAAGATCTGACTTTTTACCTTATTAGTTTAGTTTCCTGGCGGTTTTATATGAATATATATATCTTATATGTATATAAATTGTTTTTTCTTTTGGCCAAAATATTGTACTAATAGATTATTTTTTGTTGGTACGATTATCTTGGTCTTTTCTTTTTTACAAAAATTTTTTTCTTCCCGGTTGATGTTTGGTAGTATATTTTTACAATCAAACTATTTGCTGTTTTTTTCTCACCGCGAGGATTTACCAACAAGTATATTAAATTATATATATATACCAATCCCTCCGCACAAGCAGGATGTGACACAAGGTCAATTTCTTAAGCGGAGTTTAACAGGTTTGAATTCAGAGATTTCCCTCTCCTAGACCGGTTGCCTAACCAAGGTTAAAGAGGCCAGTCTGCCCTACTATTTACCCATAGCTGGAGGGAGAGTAGGATTCCTACCTTTCCCAGGGGTATTAGCGCTAAATGAAATGCAATTACCACGGATTTGAACTCGGGGCGACGACTTCATTTCCCATGACTTTAACCATTACACCACGCTTTCTTTGGTCGAATATAGGTCCGTTACCTTCGATTTAACCCTTTTCTCTCTCAGACTTATTTATTTATATTCTTTTCTTGTAGCATCTCAAGAGAATACAACTCTCGACACAAGAGCCACGCTGGACATCGTTAACCGACTATCCGTATTAATCGAACACAATTCTTTGGACGAGATCAAGGCACTGTTCGAAACCCTTGAGCCCGAACAATGCATCAAGGTTTTGGGTTCTACAAATCATAGTTTTCTACCTCTCTATATAGCAATTCATGATGACAAGGTTGAAATCTCCCGTTACCTCCTCGAACTTTCTCTCCTTCATGGACCTGAGAAAATATCCGAATGCTGGAAAGGATCCAGCCATCCACTCATTGTCGCCCTAATGCACGGTAATCAAGAGCTGATCCATCTGATCCTGCAGCACCTCCCCAATATAAACGACACCATCTGCGGCCCCATATCACCGCTCACTTATGCTATATTAGTTAAGAATATAATCGCCGTGAAACTGATAGTAGCGATGGGAGCTGATATTAATCGACCGAGCTTGCAGGGAATGGTCCCGTTGATGCACTCGACTTGCAACGGCGAAATTTGCAAATTCCTAATCAGTAAGGACGCGAACGTTAACCACCAAGACGAAGAGGGTTTCACCGCCCTTCATTTAGCCGTTTATTGGAATCATAGAGAAGGCATCAACCTCCTAATCGACGCTGGTGCTGATGTTAGGATCCAAAGCCACGAAGGCCTGGACCCTTTAATATGGGCAGCTATCAATCAAAACCTAGAGATTGTTGAAGAGTTGGGTACGCATCCCTCCTATTTGGAGATAGATAAGATAGAGGCTTTGGAAATCTTAAATGCGTGTTTTGTATGTGATCAGATAACAGTTTTTAGCATGGAGGGGAGCTTTAGCAGCGAGGTGGAGAGACGGTATTCCCAAGACATGTCATGTTCCTGCACGAGCGATTCTGGATTATTCTGTAGAATTTACCACTGAGGAAGAATTGGAAACCTAGGAGAGGACCCTTTACGTCTTGCTTACCAGAGTATTCTAGTCACTGAAAGAATTCTGGGAAGAAATAACAGACTATATTTACAGTTTCTTTTACAAACGGCATTAATTGCCAAACTGGAAAACAATATGGAGAAAGTTAAGGAGCTGATTGATCATATCCAAGAATATTGCCATGAAAAATTTTTTGTTGGTCCCAATATGTTATATTTTAAAATTCTATTTACTGAAATTGCTGAAAACCACTCTTCAAAAGAATTCTTTAGATATGGGGGGTTTGATATTTTCAAAATAATAGCACAGACTGCTCTAGACTTGTGGTTTTATGTCAAAGAACGTCTATCTATATCTCCGTCTTTTGTGGATAGCTATTATTCCAGTGCAGTCGACACCTTCTTGTACATGGTGTATAAAATGAACTCTTTGAATTCCTCCCCGGAGTATCTCGGCGAATTTAGAGAAGAGGTCAAAAGAGTCCTCAATGAGGATCTCAGAGTTTTGGACCGTCAGTCTATTTTGCACCGCGCACTTAAGCTGACAGAGGAAAATCCTGGGCTTCAGTTGAGCTCATTAGGGTTCTCCTTGAAGCCGGAGCCGATGTTAACTCCAAGGATGACTTCGGATGGACCCCAGCCATGTGCGCACTTAAGCATGTGCCTAATAATATTCGCATTGCTGTTTTAGAACTTTTTAAAGAATACGGAGCCCAAACAGATTGTTGAAAAAGCGGAGGTTCTTCATCTATGGATCGTACCTCCTGGGGGCGCTGTCCGATAACTCCCTGGAACTTTATGTTGTGGATCATATTTATTCGAATCGTTAGTGTGCGGGGACAGTTAAGAGACATGATGGATTTTAGACTATGTAATCCCACCTGATATAATAAGAAACATCGATTTCTCAGTTAAGTTGACAGACGAAGAACCATGGGCTTCGGTTGGGTCCATAGAAAAATGTGACAGGAGTTTATTCTTGCTCTCTAGCAGTGCCCAACATACAGTGGGAAAAATAATTATTTCACTATCTGCTGATTCTCTGAGTTTCTGTTATATCGTTGAGGTGGTAAAAGATACACAGAGAAATAGTGTGCTTTTCTAATTTCTAATGCATTTTTAAAAAATCATTTCCAATGCATTTTATAGTAAAAATCATTTCCATGCATTTTTATAGTAAAAATCATTTCCAATGCATTTTATAATAAAAAATCATTTCCAATTTTCATTTCCAATGCATTTTTATAAATAAAAATCATTTCCATGCATTTTTATAGTAAAAATCATTTCCAGTGCATTTTTATAGTAAAAATCATTTCCAATGCATTTTTATAACTTGTTGTATCGTTGAGGTGGTAAAAGATACAGAGAAATAGTGTGCTTGATATATATTTTATAGAAAGAGAAGGGTCAAATGTCTGTAGTCAAATGCAGTGATTTCGTCCGAATATATTTTCCCGACTTTATCATTTATCATTATCTACCGCCCTTACGGCAAGCCCCAACCCTTTTTATCATATGGGTGCTAGAAGGCGGTGGCTGAGGGTCTACATGTCCTGGAATGGCGTTAAACTCTATCTGATGATGAGGTTCCAGTTTTTTGAGGTTTGGGAATGTGGAGCACCCCTTCATCACCATTGCTCCTTGGTCCACTCTGACGCAGAGTGGTAGTACCTGTTAGGGTCCCATCTATGGGTTAAATAGAAAAATGTATTTATAAAAATACTGTGTATCCATTAGGTATGTATTTATTTCAAATTTAATCGGCATTAAATGACCCACTGAGGTTGATATGCCGTAAAACAAAAACAAAACAGACAAATAAATGACCGTATGGATTTTAGACAATGCATATTGGCAGTAAATGTATAGTTCAAGAATATTAAAAAAAAATGACCAATATAATTAGAATTTCCTGTGGGGTAATACTTTTTTGGTACGATCAACTGCCACTCGCTCGAGTCCACCTATTAGCCACGCCCACAGATTTTTTATGAAAACAAAAAAAAAAAATACAGCCAGGACAAACGCCCACAAATGTTGATGAAAACAAAAGTACGACCACGAGACGAAAATCTTATTTTACTTTTAAACGTAAATTTTTTTTTAGATTAGAAAATTGAAAGTTTTAAATAAAACACTTTGAATCATGTAATTTAGGTTCTACAAACTTTTCTTTAGTTATTTGAATATGCCGAATCTTTACATTCCTTTTTTTTTCTAAATTTTAGTAATCAAACATCTGTGGGCGTGGCTAATAGGCTGGACTCGAGCGAGTGGCAGTTGATCGTACCAAAAAAAGTATTACCGATTTCCAGTGATGATTTTGAATTTTTTGAATTAGATCATTTTCAATACTGATAATGGAAAACATCTTTAATTTTCATAGATACGAACAGGCATCTTGGGGGCAATGTCTAAATTACGGCACAAAGACGCATA